>VSWD01000003.1:45496647-45704147 GCA_033119305.1 Pinctada imbricata | reverse complement strand
ACAATAATCCATCAAGTTCCTCAATATATATTTATTTGGAGAGCATTTAGAAGAATCGCTATAGGGATCTAGATTGATTTGAGATGGCATTTTGAGTTTTTAGGGATACAAGATTCTGTTCACAATTCTCATTAAAGGATTCTTTCGCCGACTTGAAACACAATATTTTCTATACTATGACCGAGTACCCTTAATAATCAAAACAATTTCACATCCGCGACTGAAATAATTTTCTTTTCTCCGCCCCTCATTGTTTTTTATTGACCTCCACACTTCATTGAACGTTCATAAAACCTAGGTACATTTAGAATCGTCCGCGGTCTTTTGTAACGAAATAATGATTATGTCTTGTTATATGTATATATTTATCTTGTAATGCTGTTTTTATTGATTGTACAACGCTTAGTTATGTAAGATTGAAGGGGCAGCTCATTTGGAGCTGCCCATTTAACATGTTGGAGGGGCAGCTCACTTCGAGCTGCCCCACTAGAGTATATAAGGAGCGCTCACCTGATCAATGCGTCGCAGTGTGTAAGTGGGATCTGTACTGTGAACATCGCTTATTACTATTATTGGACTTATATTTAATAAATTGGTGAACTTTTATTGCGACTCTTATTTCAACATGGATTATCTAGATTTGATTTGTTTATTGTGATCTACATTACTTTTGTCCAACATTGGATGTTGCGACGGTAATTGAGCAGACGACCTGCTCTATAATCTATCAGGAATGACCGCTCGGTATACTTCTAATTGGTAGAAGTAGATTGTTTATACAACAATTACAATACACAAGGGTACTAAACAGACTACGCGACAAGTTATTCGCAAGGTACAATATACACAAGAAAACGCTCATAAGGCCAACGCTACACTTTATGAAATAAAATGACCGATGAATAACAAAAGAATCAAATGTTCTCGGAGAGAACAGGGTGGTGTTTAAAGACCTCGGCCTTCGGCCTCGGTCTTTAAACACCACCCTGTTCTCTCCTTGGGCATCTAACCTTCATACAGACCTCAACTCGGTCTTTATCCTATACATATTGGAACCTATGATAAATGTATAAAGCATTGTGTCTCTGTATGTTTCTTTCGTTTTCTAGTGTTGGCCAGTTTACATGGTTCAACTCACTTGTGATACTTAGGTCATAGTAATTCAACATTTTGTTTTTACTATCGTGAGTGGGTATCTTATCGAAGAATTGCTCGAGGAACACAAACACACACACCATCACAAACACATTTATGCATTTTTTAATGTAAAAATATCAGTAACTGATCTTGAATACCATACAATCCCTAGCTATACTATTATTAATATCAGTGAACAATACCGGTGTTATATAGTAGTCTTTCCCCATAGCCATCTTTCCCCTAGCTGTAAAAATGGCTATATAGTCCCCCCCCGGAAAATGTACTATATAGTAGTTTTTCCACGAGGGAAATTCTGCAATATAGTAGACTTTCCCCCATGTTATAGTAGATTATATATTACGTTGATATCAAAACATCAAAACACTTGATATATTTCGTATTGACCTTGACCTATTCGATTGGCCTTAACTTATAGGTTTAAACTGTAGCCACACATTTGTCCTTGACCTTTCAGAGCTAATCTTGAGTAAGAATTATTTCAAGACAGACAGTCTGACTGGCAGAAAGGAAAAAAATCTATAAAGAAGACATACGGACTGGCATACAAACAGTAAATCAGACAGTAAATCAGACAGACAAATAGACAAACACACAGACAGACACTTAAAGACAGACACACAGACACTAATAGACACACAGACAGGCACATAAATAAATTGACACTAAGACAGACATATGAATAGGGGACACAAAGACGGACAAACACAAAGACAAATATGCAATCAAAAAGAGATAAAGAGTCTGACAGACACACAGCGACATACAGACAGAAAAGACAGATAAGCATGAGACGGACAAATACAAAGAAAAACAGATATATACTATATGACAGTAACAAAAGCAGACACAAAGACAGACAGATAGACACAGACACACATACAGAGAATCTCACAGATAGACAGACAGACAGACAGACAGACAGACAGACAGACACAAACAGACGTACTCACTCGTAGACAGACATGGACATATTAACATCAAAAAGACAAATACACATTACTATGATTTTCAGTATCACCTCAATTTGTCACAGCATTTCAGAAAATTTCCGTTGAAGAAGAAAGACAAACTAAGAGAGAGAGACAGACACCTAAACACAAAATAACAGACTGACTCAAACAAACACCCTTCCACATATACAGACAAGTAAAAAGATAAATACATGCAGAAAGATACAGGCTGAAAAACTCACAGACACACGCACAGACAGACACACACTGGACGATATCCAGACAGAAAGGAAAACAGACACAAAAAGATATACAGAGGCACTCACCCACAGATAGACAGACACTAATAAACATACACAGATAGACAGACAAGACAGACACACACATACGACAAACATAAAAAACCATCAAACACAAAGCACAGATACACTGTCAGACAGACACACACAGACGGACGGACAAACACACACAATGATACAGACATGTAAATAGACACACGTACAAACAGACAAGTCTTTTTATTGAAAGAAAGGAAAGGGCATACATAAAGACAGACACAGACAGATAGACAAACAGACAGATACAAAGACAAATAATTTAAGGCAAACTGAGTGAGCTTTTCGAGTTGGGTCCATATCATTACCTATCATTCATTCAATCATTTCAAAGAAGATCAGACAGCACTCACAATAGAGCACGAAATTGAACAGCAAGCTAGAGGTGCATTCCCTGTCTAGCTAGCCGCAATTATTAGGGCAGTTTTCATAAAATTTTCTGGCTCGCTACTGCTCGCCAATTCATATTTTCTTTCAAATAGTATAATTAATCTGAGTTATTTCACATCCATATAAATGCAAATATACAAAGGTATTTAATAGAGTATAAACTCCAAATATGATTATACTAAAAAAGAGGAAATAGACAGCATTTTCTGACAATTCAAGTCCAAATGCTGGCTCGATCGCTTCTGCTCGCCAGTTATTTATTTTAAATCTACGTATATTTTAACTCTACTAGACACACAGACACATGGATATTTATCTAACCCCTCCCCCACCTTTGTGTAAAAATTCCCAGATGTGCCCTCCCCTTTTCCAATCAGAGCTACGCCACTG
The DNA here is from genome assembly GCA_033119305.1 of Pinctada imbricata. Classification (NCBI taxonomy): domain Eukaryota; kingdom Metazoa; phylum Mollusca; class Bivalvia; order Pterioida; family Pteriidae; genus Pinctada; species Pinctada imbricata. The sequence continues at coordinate 45,700,921 of VSWD01000003.1, read as the reverse complement.
TAATCTAGTTAATTAAAAGAAAATTCATGCAATTTTCAGAATGCAAGAAATGAAATGTCATTTGAAACTAAGAGTCAGGATACGATTAAAATAACTTGAAATAAACCGCTCTTTAAATTATTCCTATCATAGAGTTTTATATTTTTCCTCTTTGTGTACTTATTCTCTTTTTACTCTTGGGGTGTAGAAGTCAACACCCCATCCCCGCTGGAAAATATATATTTTTTGTAACTTCCATTGAAAAATTCTCTGAACCTCACCCAGATTCTTTGGGTGAAGGGGGGGGGGGGTTATGAACATTATACCTGCATGACATGTATTCTTTGGAGAAATGTTAATCCCCCTTGAGGATTCCCAAGACTCAAATAGCCATCTTATTATACACGTGGACTTCTGATATGATTAGTTGTTAGATTGTTTAGACGTGTTCCTGCTTTATTACATCTTTTTTATTCCTCAATTGATCGATTATTGAAATTAAAATTGAGTTAATTTTAATCTTTTATGTATCGGAATCTGTTGTATGTATCGGAATCTGTTGCAGTTCATTTCATAAATCATTGATCTGTTATATTTTATTCATTTATCTACACAATGTATTTCATCTATATATATTTTCGTAAGTAAGATGGCGAGAATAGGGCGTGCTAGTGGCTGATACCCCTTACGGGATAGGTTGCCCGGTCAGTGATATGCGCCTCTTTCTGGGACGTCGCCATTATTCTGTTATTTTTTTTTTAACCCAGAAAAATTACGATCTGGAAGAAAAGCCTAAAATTCGACAAGAAAGAAGATTCTTCTCCTATATCGATCTAACCTCCCCCCCTAAAAAAAACCCGATTAAACTCGACAACGTTCAACAAGCCCCTATACTCAGGATACAGGGTGCTGGATCCACCACTGAGTTTAATTTTGATGATTAAATTATATCTATAGATTAAAGGGTAAAAGCTACATTACAATTGTTATACAATGATACAAATGCAACCGCTTAATTTCTATGGTCTAGAAAGCGCCATCAATACCGAAAAGTAACCGTGTGGAAGTACTGCGTAATGACTACACCATTTCACATTAACTTTTTTGCACAAATGTACAGATAAAAGTGTAAAATTTACAGAAAAAAGTATAAAATTTACAGAAAAAAGTGTAAAATTTACAGAAAAAAGTGTAAAATTTACAGAAAAAAGTATAAAATTTACACATTAATGTGTAAAATTTACAGAAAAAAGTGTAAAATTTACAGAAAAAAGTGTAAAATTTACAGAAAAAAGTGTAAAATTTACAGAAAAAAGTGTAAAATTTACAGAAAAAAGTGTAAAATTTACAGAAAAAAGTGTAAAATTTACAGAAAAAAGTGTAAAATTTACACATTAATGTGTAAAATTTACATATTAATGTGTAAAATTTACAGAAAAAAGTGTAAAGTTTACAGAAAAAAGTGTAAAATTTACAGAAAAAAGTGTAAAATTTACAGAAAAAAGTGTAAAATTTACACATTAATGTGTAAAATTTACAGAAAAAAGTGTAAAATTTACAGAAAAAAGTATAAAATTTACAGAAAAAAGTGTAAAATTTACAGAAAAAAGTGTAAAATTTACAGAAAAAAGTGTAAAATTTACAGAAAAAAGTGTAAAATTTACAGAAAAAAGTGTAAAATTTACAGAAAAAAGTGTAAAATTTATACATTAATGTGTAAAATTTACAGAAAAAAGTATAAAATTTACAGAAAAAAGTGTAAAATTTACAGAAAAAAGTGTAGAAAATAAATAAAGAAAGAGTGTCAATCTGGCACTAATACGCTTCCGTACTTTACCGGGAAAAATGCGATTTCAGAAAACAAAAATTAAACATGACAATTTTGGTGCACATATATGGAATAAATGTCATAATTTATGTTTCGTTGCCGGTAGTGCATTTATTGCATGAAATACCCTAACAAATGATGCTATTGAATTTGAAGACATTTAACATTTGTACTACCTGGTGACTGTCACTGCTGGTGGACCAGGAGTCCCCGAGGGTACTAGTAGCCAAGTTGATCGTTTCTTCAACGCAATTTCTGTAATCTAAATTTCTTGGAATTTCTAAAACGTTGGTCATGTAGCATCATATCCAACCCATTCTGCTTCGTCTTTCAGTAAATTATTAGGCATTGTAACTTTCACACTGTTTGACCATATTACATTGTTAAGATTAAAATTTGCCTTGGCAACCAAGAAAAAATACAATTCATTGATTGCAATCTGATAAATTTGAACTTTTAACTTCCCAGAAACTTCTCAATTTACCTTTTTTAAGTTAAAAATGATAAATTACTATCTTCTGATAATAGTATAATGGTTGCCATGGTAACTCCCTATTTTAATTTTTCCACTTATTGAAGGGTTTTATCACTAGAATTAGAATCATACATGACGATTCAATCACAAATGTCTTTAAAAATGTGTTAATTAGATCATGCAGAAAAAAGCTAAAAATTGCACTTTTCCAGTATTAACATCCTGTTTCCATAGCGACCACCATAAATATGAGAATTTTTTCGTCAATTTCAAATATTTTTATGATGGCCTATCATTTGCATCAATATCGTAAGGATCTGTGACATAGTGTGTCAGGCCCCTACACTAAATTTCTGGTGCTCACAGAGAATTGATGTTAAAAACCGCATTTTAAAAATACGGTATTTAAAACTTACTTTCCTAAGAATTTGATGCCAAATTTACCACGAATCAATTCAATATCATGCAATAGCTTTCTTTAAGTATTTGACAAGGAGAGGATCCCTAACATGATGACGTAAGTATTGATGACAGCGGAAGACACAAACTTATGAGATAAGAAAAAAGGAGAAAGATACGGAGACAATGACAACACTAGGAAACTTTCGGAACTCCCCGTTACACGTCAGCAGAAACTTATTTCGACTTTTCTATAGTTCAAACCATAAACAGGTTTCCCTATACGATAATTACACTTGTATAAGTTTTGAAGTTATAAAAATAATATGACTATCTGACATTATGATATAAAATGATATGACTTTCTAACATTTATTAACATCATACTTTTAATGACAGAAGCTTTTGAATATGCAATATGTTTATATGTACATATTTGTAGATAATGAAATAAAAAAAAACAAAACAACACCCTCTTCACAACATTGAAATATGACGGAGAATACTACTAATACTAGGAAGTTCTTCGGTCGCCACGGGGATATAATAAAATCATATCAGATCCCCCTTTCCAGAATGATCAGTGACATTCTGGATTGTTATTGAATGACTGTCATTACCAAACAAGAAGTACTTACCTGTTGTGTACATCAATATTTACACCAAGACAATCAGTTTTCATGGAGCTGTTGCGACGGGAGTTGCCTGCAATTAGGAGACGCTGACTCTCCCCGGGCACTTCGGAATGTTATTCATTCCGAGGTTCGCAATCGTTCCTCTGGGAATTCTAATGATTTTGCCTTGCCTTCTCGACTTCGAGACTAAAAATCTGATATAGGTACTTCTTTAATATCTATTTATATGTAATATATGAATCATTCATCCTTGTCCTCTTCCTTGTCTCGAGTCTTTCTCATTGTTGAGCGATTATGACTCGGCTCTATAAAAATCTGAAAGTTAAAACTATACATGTATACATATGACTGGAATGATTTCAAGAGTCCCAGTCTTAAATCAATTGAAGGTGACACAACTGAAATGAATAAATTCGCTACACAAATTCAAAATTGTTCATATGAAAGAAAGGAGGGGATCTCCAACAATACTCGGTTGCAGCACCAACAGCAAAACCCCAAAACACTCACTGCAAAAACACAAAGCAGACACGCACAGAATAAGGCGGAAATGGTATGTACAATGAACGCCAAATGGCATAGAAACATCAAACATAAATGACTACACATAAACCAACTAATGCACAACTAAAAGCTGGCGTTCGGTGGTCTTAATTTCGGGTCTGTCAATTCTTAAGAATAAATCAAATTATATGAGGTAAACACCCAGCACTTTCCTCCAATGGGTTTTGCATCACCATCTTTTTCAAAGATAAGCATTTGTTTTTATTCCAGAAAAAATTACAGTGGCTCCTTCTTCGAAGGTGGAAGTATTTTGGCTTGAAAACAAAGGAGGAGATCTCCAACAACATGAGGCTGCAGCACCAACAGCAAATCAATGTAAAAACGCAGAGCAGACAAGCACAGGAAGAAACGCAATTTTAAGGGACAAGGAACGTCAACGCACAACACAGACTCACCAAATACAAAGAACTACACATACACCAACGAGATCAATGGGTAGAGAAACGTAATGGAATTAAAACACTCCAAACATCGGGTCGCGGGGAATTGTATTACCAACTCCACACTGCAACATGAAATAAGTGAAGATATAAAACAAAGAAGGGGATCTTCAACAACATCAGTCTGCAGCCTCTACAGCAAAAGTACCTTTAATGAGGATTAAATATGTAGGAATACATAGGTCTGCTAAACCTCATTTGAATTTTTATTTGCTTTTTTTTGGTAGAATATTTGGGGCACGTTTTTCGTTTTCTTCACATCAGTGAATGAAAGTTAAACACAAATCTCCAAATTAGAATCAAAAAATCATGATCAAAAAGCTTACTATTCTAGAAAAAAATGTAACTTTCTAACAAATAAATGGAGAAAATAACTCAGCACTATAAAACATAAAGCAATCCCATAGAGACACATAATTTATTCATTTTTTTTCAGAAATACAGCTACTAATGTTGCTTGCAGCCAGAAAAGGGTTAGTATTTCTGATTCCAGTGGTCTTCAGATATAAGCTAAATGCATATCCAAAATACATGCCACCAAACTTCTCTTTTTACTGTTGCATCGCACCGCTGCCCATCCATGTACTTGCTCACCGTTTAACCAAAAACAAAAATCTGTGCTGTGTTGAGCATTGACGTGTTTAAAATAAGAGATCAAGTGCAAATGCTTTTCAAAATAGAAATATGTTATCTATATCAAAGTTCAATATATACTGACAAATACATAGGAAATATAACATAGATACACTGTTTATCATCAACTTAAATTGATTGTAAATATGCGGGACATGATGCGAGTTGCGAGAGCAAGGTGACTCTTTATTATATAATGAAAAGGATGACAATCAGGTCAGAGACGCTTTATCTACGGTTGTGACCTGGTATAAACAGCGTTCAATATTCAGTACACATTGAAGAAAAAAGTTTACTGAAACATAGATCTTGAACCCCGCATCTAGGATTCAGAAGGCCGAATTTTGAACCGCGTTTAAGGTCCAAAAGAAATTTGAGCAGTAGTTCTAGATATGAAAATGCATGCATAATTTTGACTTGGAGCATCACGGATCGGATGAGACGCGCGTGAATTGCTGAAATGCCCTTTGAAATTTTACAATAGAACATATATTTGAATATTGACATTTAGATCAATGATTGAGATGTCAATGAAATAAACCATAGGTAAGAAATGCTAAAGCAGTAAATGATAAAAAGACAAAGAAAACTCATTTTTCAAAGAAAAAATGATTATTTCATTAAATGATAAACTAAAGCAGAAAATGATAAAAGACAAATAAAACTCATTTTTCCAAAGAAAAAATGATTATTTCATGCTAGAATATAGCATAGAAGATAATAGAAAATTTCGATTATTGCTGGGGATCGAGGCTTATGTACAGGTAATACGTAAAATCACATAATTACTAGTATATTTTAGTTAACCCAATTATAAATTAGCGGTTGACTGCACAGGCCAAAATCAGCGCCTACTGCCCATTGGTTTACCTTAAGTTATATATGCGCAGACAATGTACTGTAATTCCTAGTGATGAAACCACCGAAAGAAGCGGGTTGCATTTCGAATGTAAACTCATGGTGTCAAAATAAATCAGCTCTAGAGAAACATGCTGCGACGGCAGTTCTAGCCTGCAAACTGAACCCACGGTGAACTAAATTTAAACGTATCTCTTTACCTGGAAAAACGAGATTTCCGAAATAAAAACAAACAACAACAACAACAACAAAAATTAAACCTGACCATTTTGGTTCATATAAAATGAATAAATGTCATGAATTATGTTTCGTTGCAGGTAGTGCATTTATTGCATGAAATACCCTAACAATCATTACATGTACGATAAATGCACTAGCTGTGCGCCTTCGAATAAAATGGCAGATGGCTGTTCTATGTCGACACTAATTGCCTATTGGTCTCATTGTTAACTTATTGCCCATTGGTCTCATTGTTAACTAAATGCCTATTGGTCTCATTGGTCACTAATGGCCTATTGGTCTCATTGGTCACTAATGGCCTATTGGTCTCATTGGTCACTAATTGCCTATTGGTCTCATTGGCCACTTATTGCCTATTGGTCTTTTTGGCCACTAATTGCCTAATGGTCTCATTGACCACTAATTGCCTATTGGTCTCATGACCACTGATTGCCTATTGGTCTCATTGGTTACTTATGCCTATTGGTCTCATTTGTCACTAATTACCTATTGGTCTCATTGGTCACTAATTACCTATTAGCCTCATTGGTCACTTATTGCCTATTGGTCTCATTGGCCACTAATTGCCTACTGGTCTCATTGGTTGCAAATTGCCTTTTGGTCTCATTGGTCACTAATTGCCTATTGGTCTCATTGGTCACTAATTGCATATTGTTCTCATTGGTCCCTAATCTCCTATTGGTCTCATTGGTCACTAATTGCCTATTGGTCTCATTGGTCACTAATTGCCTATTGGACTCTGTTACGAACGGCGCTTTGTAAAGGAATCTTGCAATCAGCTGTTTGGGGGACCCGAAGGGGGCGATTTGTTACGATCTTCAAAACGTCTATTTTTATTCAATCACCTTAACTTGTAAATATTCGGAGATCGTGTCTGAAGTATTCAATATACACTGAATAATGTTCATCTATCCATTTCTTGTGCACTTTGTTGAATAATTGTTGTTGGAAAGTACATCGTTTCTGATTACATGTACTCCGTAAGTGTCAACAAATCAACTTTGCTGCGGCCCCGATATTGGATAACTATGTTTGAACAACTTTGTAATATTTCAGCACTTTCTCCTGATAATCATCGCTCGACACCTATTTTCTAGATACCTTATTATCCAAGTAAAGTCGTCATAACTCTCTTTTGTAATGAAGATCGTTCTAAATATGTATTCTAGACATAACTCCTCGCGTGTTCCTTCGTACGGCGGCTGCCATTGCGTAGCTCTCCTATGACGTCACAAAGAAGACATCTCGATTGTAAACAATCGGGCAGTATAAAAGGACGTCTGCAATGAGCATCTCAGTCAGTCTAGCTCCTGCGTCTGGCACGGCAACATCTCGCCGAATGGTAATTAATCCTACATGGCACTAATTTGTCAATAATAAGCCAACGCAATATACAGACTCATAATAAGTCCAAATATGGCATTTGTTGCATTTGTAGAACAGTCATAGGACAGTGTCTAGACGGAGCACCTGGTCTCACTGATAACAGTGCAGCATCAATGTACATTTTCTCATTATCCTAGGGTATTTGGCTGATCATCAAACATGCACTTTTGCATTCCAAAACTACACGCATATTGCTAAGGCTAGGGGTCCAAGCCACATATTGAATTTAGCTAAGTTGATAGGCAAATTACATACATTTCTCTAGGGTCAATTATTGCTATATTTCTCAATCCATATAAGGTAAACACGTTTCTACATTTTAAGAATCAATACATATTTACTCATTGCATAATACATTTCTACATTTACATGACTACTTGTTACTATTAATAAAATCATTGAACTGTTATCCTGACTCCATCATATTTTGAATATTGGCAAAGCATTTGGAACTAAGAGGACTCACTACGTTGCAAACCTGAGCATGCAACAGACTCATTGGTCACTAATTGCCTATTGGACTCATTGGTCACTATTTGCCTATTGGACTCATTGGTCACTAATTGCCTATTGGTCTCATTGGTCACTAATTGCCTATTGGACTCATTGGTCACTAATTGCCTATTGGTCTCATTGGTCACTAATTGCATATTGTTCTCATTGGTCCCTAATCTCCTATTGGACTCATTGGTCACTAATTGCCTTTTGGACTCATTGGTCACTAATTGCCTATTGGACTCATTGGTCACTAATTGCCTATTGGATTTATTGGTCACTAATTGCCTATTGGACTCATTGGTCACTAATTGCCTATTGGACTCGTTGGTCACTAATTGCATATTGGACTCACTGGTCACTAATTGCCTATTGGACTCATTTGTCACTAACTCCCTATTGGACTCATTGGTTAACGTGTAGTCTATTGTGTTTGTTGTTTTGATGTCTGTTGTTCCTTGTTTGTTTTGCGTCTCTTGCTGTCTGCTGACCCTTGTTTGTTTTGCGTCTCTTGCTGCCTGCTGTCCCTTGTCTCTTTTGCGTCTCTTTCTGTCTGCTGTCCCTTGTCTCTTTTGCGTCTCTTGATGTCTACTGTCCCTTGTTTCTATGCGTCTCTTGCTGTCTACTGTCCCTTGTCTCTTTTGCAACTCTTGTTGTCTGCTGTCCCTTGTTTCCTTTGCGTCTCTTGTTGTCTTGCGTCTCTTGTTGTCTCTTTTGCGTCTCTTGCTGTCTGCTGTCCCTTGTTTGTTTTGCGTCTCTTGCTGTCTGCTGTCCCTTGTTTGTTTTGCGTCTCTTGCTGTCTGCTGTCCCTTGTCTCTTTTGCGTCTCTTGCTGTCTGCTGTCCCTTGTCTCTTTTGCGTCTCTTGTTGTCTGATTTCCCTTGTCTCTTTTGCGTCTCTTGATGCCTGCTGTCCCTTGTCTCTTTTGCGTCTCTTGTTATCTGCTGTCCCTTGTTTGTTTTGCGTCTCTTGCTGTCTGCTGTCCCTTGTCTCTTTTGTGTCTCTTGCTGTCTGCTGTCCTTTGTCTCTTTTGCGTCTCTTGCTGCCTGCTGTCCCTTGTTTGTTTTGCGTCTCTTGCTGTCTGCTGTCCCTTGTCACTTTTGCGTCTCTTGTTGTCTGCTGTCCCTTGTTTGTTTTGCGTCTCTTGCTGTCTGCTGTCCCTTGTCTCTTTTGCGTCTCTTGCTGTCTACTGTCCCTTGTCTCTTTTGCGTCTCTGGCTGTCTGCTGTCCCTTGTCTCTTTTGCGTCTCTTGCTGTCCACTGTCCCTTGTCTCTTTTGCGTCTCTTGTTGTCTGCTGTCCCTTGTTTGTTTTGCGTCTCTTGCTGTCTGCTGTCCCTTGTCTCTTTTGCGTCTCTTGCTGTCTGCTGTCCCTTGTATCTTTTGCGTCTATTGATGTCTACTGTCCCTTGTGTCTTTTGTGTCTCTTGCTGTCTACTGTCCCTTGTCTCTTTTGCGTCTCTTGTTGTCGTTGTCCCTTGTTTCTTTTGCGTCTCTTGTTGTCTTGCGTCTCTTGTTGTCTTTATTGCGTCTCTTGCTGTCTACTGTCCCTTATTTGTTTTGCGTCTCTTGCTGTCTGCTGTCCCTTGTCTCTTTTGCGTCTCTTGCTGTCTGCTGTCCCTTGTCTCTTTTGCGTCTCTTGATGTCTACTGTCCCTTGTTTCTATGCGTCTCTTGCTGTCTACTGTCCCTTGTCTCTTTTGCGTCTCTTGTTGTCTGCTGTCCCTTGTTTCCTTTGCGTCTCATGTTGTCTTGCGTCTCTTGTTGTCTCTTTTGCGTCTCTTGCTGTCTGTTGTCCCTTGTTTGTTTTGCGGCTCTTTCTGTCTGCTGTCCCTTGTTTGTTTTGCGTCTCTTGCTGTCTGCTGTCCCTTGTCTCTTTTGCGTCTCTTGCTGTCTGCTGTCCCTTGTCTCTTTTGCGTCTCTTGATGTCTACTGTCCCTTGTTTCTTTTACGTCTCTTGCTGTCTACTGTCCCTTGTCTCTTTTGCGTCTCTTGCTGTCTGCTGTCCCTTGTTTCTTTTGCGTCTCTTATTGTCTTGCGTCTCTTGTTGTCTCTTTTGCGTCTCTTGCTGTCTGCTGTCCCTTGTTTGTTTGGCGTCTCTTGCTGTCTGCTGTCCCTTGTTTCTTTTGCGTCTCTTACTGTGTATATCTACTCTGTGTTTCCGCACGGTGATGTATCTGTGTTTTGCTGTAGATGCTGAGACCGATCATACACTGTAGGCAAGAAGATGTCATATTGTATTTTACGCTCCCCGTTTGGCCCTTATAGAATTTCTGATGAGGCGCTCAAATGAATGAGGGAGTGAAATTCTATTTCTTTTGTTTGAGTCATTGAAATCAAGAACCACCCCCCCCCCCCCCAAAAAAAACATCCATATCAAGAAAATTGAAGTGTTCCAACTCGTTACTTCCTCGTTACTTCCTCGAACAAAATTTCAAACTAATTTTAATATACCAGGCACGTGTTTCGGTTAGTAAATCCTCATCAGTGGTACGTAGTGCAAAAGTGATTTTTAGTAGCGCCCTCTAATTCAATATTTTGAATTTTGTTTATCTACTTGGCAAAGAGTGTGCGACTCCAAATTTCCCGTAGAGTCGATTCAGTGGTATAGGTAAAGAAAATCTATGTCTAAAAAGTGTAGGAGGGATGGTGCTAGGATGTTAATCATGAAAGCAGCAAATGAAACCAGTGGCAAATGCGATCGCACACAAAATATATTTTCTGCAAAGGAGCAACATGGAAACCAAATACGACAACCACTCAATGTTTAAAACTGAGACAGAACAAATTGTATCAGGCAGCAATTTCTCTGATGTGGAGCCGTGTAAAATAACGAGTAGTGAAGGACACAAATGAGAGAAGAAAAAAAGGAACATTTCGAATGAAACCATGAAAACGAAAACGGATTCATGGAGGAATCGTCAAAACGGAAAATTAAAGTTGAAAGATTATTCGCGTTTACTTGTGTTCAAGCAGTTCGATTAATACGTGATTATCCAATTTTCAACATATAAGACAGTTACTGATAAAATATCGGACTGTCTGTTGTCTCATGTAAAATTATGGACTACGCGAACAATGGGGTGACGTCACATAAATGTTTTGAATTGAGATTGACTAATTACTAGCAATTAATATCTCGCAGCGGTTACTGAATGATCCGTTATATAAAATACATTTTGAAAAGCACTTTGGCTGGAAGCATCACTGATGAGAATTTGATATTCGAAACACGTGTCTGGTGCATGAGAATTGGTTTGAAATTTATAGAATTGGAACAATTCCTAATTTAAAACACTTACTGTCAAACCCCTCGCGGGGAACGTTTTTACGAGCTCCACACGGCAAAGGGCATAAGTGTGACACAAATGAGCAAAACACCCTAAGTGAAAATACAGATAAGATATATACATCAAAGACACAAAAAGGAGAGGAAACACCAAATACGACATCAAAACACCAAGCAAAAACATAAACCAATGAGACCGAAGGACAATCGGTACCGAAGTAGGACGGCCATCCACCACGTAAGTAACAAATGGTGTGGTTAATCCTGATAACATGTGCTCAACCCCCCCCTCATTTTCCGGTTACCCAGAGGTCTCAAAAAACGTACACTGTTGTGTATAATAGCTTTTTCACTGCATGATGACCACACAAACAAGACAGCAAAAAGCAGGGACCCAAGCAACACAGAGATCGATTTGTGAATGGATTTTTAAAAACGGGCATACGATAAACAGTCTGTGCTCTACCGGCTAAAGCGATCTCATGTATGTTATCAACCGAGCAGTCCGATTGAGAGGACGGGCGATCAAGACCCTTTCTTCTCTAAAGAGGTTTGGACAGAGCCCGTCATGGAGTCCCGTCGTCACAGTCATTCAGAGTGCAAATATGAAGAATGCGCTCGCACAAGGCGGTAGATTGGTCAAGTACCAAGCCGAGTGTCCGTTTGGTGAAAGCAGGATCATATACGAGGTACAAAAGGCGTTTGATGATTCTGACGCATTCATCGATGGAAAGTCTGTCCATCCTTGATCCTTCTTATTCTTTTTATTATGTCACCATAAAAGATAGGTTGTGAGGCACCATAACCGTAATGGCATTAAAATAACGGACCCTTGATATGAAAATGCTTAATGGCGAATGGAGGCAAATACAGATTCCATAATAACCATAGTGCATAAAGATCAATTCTTTTAATACACTCATACTCTGATACAGATTCGCCTTACCGCACTAAAAGAAATAGGAAGTCAGAATGTCTGGACGGTCTATTTCTAGCTTTAGCCAGACATATGTACTTTGTCTTCATATTGGCATATGACATTTAGGTTGGGCAAATAAAGTCAAATAAATTGTGCTTAGCTCAAGTAGGCTTGGTGTTTTGTAGCTTTACAAAATTAAGAATTACAGTTCAAGCACCTATCTAGGCTGGGTGGATTTAAGAACCCTCTTGAATTTACCATAAATCTTTAGTTTTCGTGTATAATTTTCTTCAAAATTATAGGTTTGGCGCCCCTGATGGGTTGAACCCCCTGGAAAAAATCTAGATCCACCCATGTCTTATATCTTGATTATTAGACTGAATTCAGGGAAATATTATTATATTGTTACGTGTTACGACAATCTGAAAGGTATTGCCCGGTATGTCAACATGTAACTTATGCACTTTATACGTATCCATTACCCCAGACAGTGCATGTGTTTTTAGCTCACCTCGACGAATTTGAGCAAAGTATAAGTGCTACATGTACCAAAATTGCATATTGGATGTATCTTTGATCCAAATTTCATAAAATGACCTTGACCTACTTTTTCCGCTTGAGTAATTTTCCCTTGAAAGGCCAATATTGAGCAAAGTATAAGTGCTACATGTACCAAACTTGCATATTGGATGTCTCTTTGATCAAACTTTCATAAAATGACCTTGACCTATTTTTCCACTTGAGTGATTTTGCCTTTGAAGGCCAATATTGAGCAAAGTATAAGTGCTACATGTACCAAACTTGCATATTGGTCTTTGATCAAACTTTCATAAAATGACCTTGACCTGCTTTTTTCCACTTGAGTGATTTTCTTAATATACATGTACATGTATTTAGAGATATGTTTAAATTGAACTTTGCTGCCGCGAGGTGAGCTTCGTAATCTTTGATTACACTATGTTTGATATTGTTTTCATTTTCATGCGTGAATGTCGACGGCGGGTGCGGCTAGCACATCAGGGGATGCTTACTCCTCCCGGGCACCTAGTATTTTGTGTTAAGTGTTTTGATGTCGTATTTGGTGTTCCTTTCCCTTTTACGTCTCTTTGTGAGCTTATTTACTCTGTGACAATGGATAATGGCCATATCCCAAAATACAGTACAAATGAGTTAAAGAAGATCCTGACGATAATCGCAACAGCACTCACAATAGATCACCAAATTGAGCATCGGCGGACTCCTAGCAAGCTAGAGGTGGGACCTGGTGCCCGGGAGGAGTGATCATCCCCTGTTGGCTAGCCGCATCCGCCGTCGATGATCATGCACGAAAATGAAAACATATGAAAGCATGAACTGCACTGTCTGAGGCCATATCTATATAGAAAGTGCTATGGCGACCATGTCAGGGGAAGTATTCAAAACCATGTCAGGGAAAGTATTAAGAAAAATCGATAATTCCGAAAATCATAAACATAGGGGTGTTTCTATGTTTTAATGTGGGTACTATAATAGAATCTTGTCGGAGATGCCTTTCTTTTACACTAAGATATGTAAAGGATAAAACAAGGAGGGTGAGTTTTCTTCAAGAAGGTAAAGAGTTGGAAAACTTCCATCTTATTACGGAGAAAATTTTCAACATCTTACACACCAGTTTAAACAAAAAGAGAATAACAAAGTCCTTGTGCATACGGAAAACAGTTCATCCTCTTCTGTCTGAAACGTCGTGTTTTACACATATTTTTTTTTTCCATTTCTCTACTGTCAATAATTAAGAAATGAAGCACAAAAACAGAAAAAAAGGATAATTCTGAAATAGAATCAGATGTTGGCGACTCCACTTAATTGAACATCACAACATTACAATACTACTGAAAAACAATGTTTACATATCTGCGTTTCTGAAAAATAAGTATTTTCATTCATTTTATGATAGAAGAATATGAATGAGATATTCAGATATTTAGCAAGTCTTCCCTGGAATGACAACAACGGATTACACCCACAGGATTCATCAAACAACGGACAACGAGATAAACAACATCCATATGGGTTTATATATGGGTCCTATATGGGCAACCTTAAGGAGGTAAGCTCGGATTTGCAACATCGAACAATAAGGGTCCCATGCAGGCGTACCCATATGGGTTATATTGGGGCTTATTATGGGTAACATATGGGTCTTAGATAAGTACATATAGGTCCGATATGTAGAATAAATGGGGAAAATCATATGTATTTTACCAATGGAACGAGTAACTTATATTTAGTGGAACAACAGAAATCATAAAATGTACTCCTCTTAGGCTTACTTCTATAGGTCCACAATAAGGAATCTGAAATTTGATAAATACCAATTGTATATAATTTATGTATACTTTCAAAAAAGTAAATATCTTAACTCAATACACTATATTTATTTCTAGGTAGATCTAGAAATGTCTTAAATATATTTCTGAAATACTTTCAGAATTTTTGGACATCATAATTTTGACACTCTTTGGCAATATTACATTGTTTAGATTGAGGATCACTGACGAGAATTAAGTACCCGAAACATGCATGTCTGGTCCATGCTGAAAATTTATCAGTTCTTAAATGATACTATTGAATTTGAAGACGTATAACATTTAAGTCAAAGTAGACATTTCTATATAAAAAATGTCAGATAATTTATCTAGTGTGTATGGACAAAATACTTAGAATGTTTTGAAAGCAGTTATAGAAGAGTTTATAAATGAAAAACCAGAATTTCATAAGATTGCATCACCTTGTTTTATTGCCCCTGGTGGACTGTGAACTGCTGTAAATGGGGCTAATATGGGACTCATATGGGGTATGAAAAAATCATCATAATGATTTCTTAGGACGAAATGGAATTTAGAATTGTACTGGGTGTCATTTGAATATTCCCTCTTAATCAAAAAAATATGTCTGCAAGATAAAATTGGTACATATATGGGCCCCAAATGGGGTTAAAATTACATAAGGGACCCATATGGGTCTTAGATGGGCATTTGCCAAGATTCTGCCCACATGAGACCCATATGGGTCCAAGATATACATTTTGCCCATATTCTGCCCATGTGGAACCCATATAACAATGTTTTCTTAAAATCTTCTAAGGGACCCATATGGGTCTAAGATAGACTCCCCAGATTCTGCCCACATGGGATCAATATTGAAGCGACGGATGTTGCATGCAAGCAGGAGATGCCTACTCTTCCTGGGCACCTGGTCTCACTCCCATATCGGGAGTTCGCTTCTTTTCATATGGTGGAGGTTTTTGTTTGTTTTCTTTGGTTCCTGTTTTATCCTGATTTTGTATGCCCTTCGGTTTATGATTTTCTGAATTATCGATTTTTTGCTTAATACAGGGATATGGTCATTATCCGTATTTGTCATTCAATATGGGTCTTAGATAGGCAGTTTGCCAAGATTCTGCCCACATGGGTCTCATATGGGTCTAAGATAGACATTTTGTCCATACTCTGCCCATATGGGACCCGTATAGCAATGTTTGCTTAAAACCCCATAAGGGATCCATATGGGTTTAAGATGGGAATTTTCGCCAGATTCTGCCCACATGGGATCCATATTGGTATAAGATATAGAAATTAAAGCTCTGTATTGTAGATGGCGCCAGGAATATTCACTTTGGCTTTAATTAAACTGTTTGACCTGAAGTACTACTGACGAGGATTAAAGTGTCCGAAACACGTGTCTAGTATAATAGAATTGGTACAATAAAACATATATTTCAATATTGACAATAGGAATTCTGCTCTGATTCTGCCCACAAGGGATCCGTACTGATCTAAAATGGGCATTATGCCCAGATTTTGCCCCCATGGGACCCATATTGGTCTAAGATAGGCATTTTGCCCAGATTCTGCCCATATGGGACCAATATAGCCATGTTTGCTTGGAAACGGTCCAACAAACAAGTCATGCAAATACAGCAAACATGAAACACGAATTACAATTCATAAAATGAAAAGTACAAACATGTGCGAGGCAGATATTATAGGCATCCAAAATAAAGGTATTGGCAAAGTGCAAAATCTTTGGGGAAAAACCGGTGGGGAATTTTACAACAGAGGTGAATTGCCCGTTACAAATATTTGTTCAAACTCGTATACCGCTAGGAGGAACTATCTCTGAAAAAGTTTAATATCAGCACTTTTGAGAGGATATTTGCTACTTTTGTCAAATTGAAATAAATGTTCTATTATAGAATTTTAGTGCACCATATGCGCATTTCAACATGTTTAACCATAAGTATTGACATTCTGAATTTTACTCCCCATAGACTGAAATGTTAAGCAATTTTTTGATATTTGCCCATAAATGATCATCTGCAAAATTATATTATCATCTACTGGACCAATCAAATATCTTTCGTCATAATACAAAAATGTCGAATTCATAAACAAAATGGCAGCCCTATGTCGGTTGCTAAGGCGTCACATATTTTAAAACTGTTATTGCGTAATTGATAAAATAAAATGTAGTTCAAAGTAAGTCGAAATAGCAGTCAAACTGTACAGTTAATGTAACTGCATTATTCATTTATATCTTGTTAATTATATATGGTCTAAGTTATATCACACATTTCTGAAAATAGTGTTTTATCGACGGCACCACAAAAAAACCTAACGGAAAAGTAATTTGCAGTGGAACACGAGCCCTGTGAAATATTGTATTAAATTAATAATTAAAGACGCTGAATATTCTAACTACACAGGCAAGGTTAAGACAGTACTCCTTTAAACATAATTTCAAATCTCAATTTCAAAACAACCGAAAACTACTGTAACACTAGAGGAGGACATAAAAAATAGAACGACAGCGATTTGTGTTACAATATAGAAGATAAGCTCGGATAACTAGGCGAAAGTAATACCGGTATTCGAGGACAAATGACACCTTTTCACATTTATTGCATTGGCATATTTATGATTCATATATCGGACAGGATGTTGCCCTTGTCGTTATGTAATATTCGTCCAGTGTATTCCAAAGGTCACAACATGTTTTTTCTTTGTTAAGCGTCAGCGAGCGGGTAAGATTTCAGGATATGGTTTGCAAAACAGAGAAAAATCCAACAGTCTATTTCCATACATTTCTATCACAATTCACTTTTTTTCAAGACAGAAGTGTAGTTTCAACAATTTTCATTGGGTGTTTAGTCTTACAAAGGCTAGGTAGCCTGAACCACTGATATTCTTTAGATATTTACGTTTCTCTAATGTTTGTTTTTACCTGATATTTAGATATGTTTCCTATGGTGGACTATATCTGCCATCCACTTGTCAATAATATGTCGACTCAGAACATTTTTCTGACAAGTGTATGACATAAGTTGGCAATAACGCGACCTATAAGCTAGATACCAAGATAATTTAGGTCAACTTATCTTTTATCATAAGTCGATATAATTATCTGACAAGTTGACCTTATAATGAAAAAGTCGACATAATTATCTGACCAGTGGATGGCAGAAATATGCCACCGAAGTTTTCATGGCTTGAACCGATGCTTAACAAGGAAAAAGCAAACCAGGTATGGCCTTATCTATACATCAATATCTATACACCTGATCTGTACATCAAAATGTACATCGAGACAATCACAGAATTTGACAGGTTTCCATGGAGTTGTCGGACGGGTGTTGGATGCAATCAGGAGACGCTGACTCTCCCCGGGCACCTGGTCTCACTTCGTTCATTTCGGTGTTCGCAACCGTTCCGATGGGAATTCTTACGATTTGGACTTGCCATCTCGACTTTGAGACTGAATAACAGTTAGGTACTTCTTTGATGTTTATTTATGATACCTCATCAGATAAATATACCTCCCATCGATCTCCACTCTGTGTTTTCGCATTTTGCTATGGGCGTTGCAACCGATCGTGAGTACGATTGGATGTTTCTATGTACATTTGAAGTCAGTACATAAGTACGAGGAACCTAGTTGAAATGATTGAATAAGGAACTTATATCATTGAAAGGCATCATTTAATAAGGAGCTTATATCAGTGAAAAACATCTATATTATTGTCATTAAACTCAAAAGTATCCACTTACTGGTATTATATGACTGACATTTACGGCATCCGCATCGGGAGAGACAATAGAGGAAATTATACGGTAATTCTCAGTTCCAATTTACGTTTAATTGTCTCATTATCCGAATCATAAAAATTCAAAGACGCATCAAAAAAGGAATAAATTACGAACGGGACCATTCCTTGTAGATCAAAATGTTTTCTTAGGTACAACGCTGTGGGGTAATGTTTCAACAGAGGTGAATTCCCCTTTACATGAATATTTTTTTTATCTCCTACGGCCATGAGGGACTATCACTGAAAAAGTTTAATATCCGCGCTTTTGATAGGATATTTTTGAGTTACATTTGTCAATATTGATATATATATATATAGCAATGTTCTAATATAAATTAATATTATACCATATGCAAATTTCAACATGTCAACCATAAATAAAGGCGAAAAACAAACTAGACAAGGACATGGAAATATAACAACATGTTCACACGGATCTGTGTAACGATGTAGTAGAGCAGCTCAGATAACTAGGCGAAAGTAATGCTCGAGGATAAACGACACATGCTCATGTATATTGCATTGGCATATTTATGATTCATATATCGAACAGGATGTTGCCCTTGTCATTATGTAATATTTGAACAGGGTGTACAATATCTATGATACCTTTTCAGATAAATGTATCTCACATCGTTCTCAACTCTGTTTTCGCATTTTGACATTTCGTTTTGCTATGGATGTTGCAACTAAATACGGTTGGAAATCTCTTTCCTTTCATTTAAACATTTGAAGTCAGTACATAAAGTACTTGGTACATAATTGAAATTATTGAATAAGGAACTTGCAGCATTGAAATGCATCAATTTTAGCCTATATAAAACTTAAAAGACATACAAAACAAAATAATCGTCATAGAGAGAGAGTCGGTAGAGGAAATTATCTAGTTATTATCAGTTTAATTAAGTGGCAATTCATTCGACCCCATACCTCCCCCCCCTCCGAAAAAAAAAACCATTGCTGAACGGTCCCTCCTCTTGAACAACGAAATATTTTCTTGATACGCTCATGTGAAAGGATAGCTTTTGTAAACCATTCCTATCCTATAACTAATCAACAAAAATATAGATTTATACAAGAGAATGTCATATAAGACAAGAGCATTCAGTATAGTTACAGATGAGATAAAGAAGATCCTGACGACAATATCCCACAACACTCACAATAGAGGAAAGGAGGGGATCTCCAACAACACCAGGCCGCAGCACCAACAGCAAAACCCCAACTTGAACATCGACATAGAGGCACCAACTTGAACATCGACAGACCCCTGGCAAGCTAGAGGTTGGACCAGGTGCCTGGGAGGAGTAAGCATCCCTTGTTTGGCTAGCCACAACCGCCGTCGTTGTTCACGCCGCACGAAAATGAAAACAATATCTTCAAAACATGTACTGTCTGAGGTTATGTCTAAATAAAAAGTGCTATGGCGACCAGGTAGGAATCTGTTTTTGCACAGACGCTCTGCAAAGAATGAACTCAAGGACGACCGACAACTTGGCATGCTAATTACTTTGTCATATAATCGAATATGATGCTTTCCCTAATTGTTATATAATATGCGTTTTATCAATTTGATTACTGAAACATTAAAATAAGTGTTCGATATACAATGTCGGCTTTTTCAATATATATCTCTAAAATGAAAAAGGGCTATTTGAAAGTTGGACTTCTGTAAATTTGTTTACCAAAAACCTCTTTGTTAGTAGATGACAAATATTGACAAGAACAATATCCCAATATAGAGAACAAAAGGGAAAATTCGAAAATCATTAACTGAAGGTCATACAAAATCATGATAAAACACGAACCAGAACAAAGAAACAAAACATTCCACCTATCTGAACAGAAGCGAACTGCCTTCAGCATCCCCAGCTTTTATGCGACACCCCTCACTTCAATTTGGCAGACATGTTAAAACCGATTACTTCCACTTTAATAAGATTGGATGGTTCAAATGGTCAAAGACAGAATATAATTTACCATTTTATATTTCAAATTAGACCCGGTAAGCTGCTCTGTATATACATGTACCATTTCCAGACGCGCAGCCAGAGTACTATCTAAGTGGAAGCTCTTTTTCGGACAGGTGTTTTTGGAGCCGCCAAGAGAACCATAATGTGTCAAGGAATTAAGAAGACCTGATGGGAATTTAGGGTGATGCCCTATAAGCTAATGCATTTACATTTTCAAGGCCACTTTTCTACATTAGAAAAGACCCTTTGTACACTTCTTTCTCTACAATATTTCATTTTACATAACGATGTGGGAGCACCTGCTTACTTGCGTACGCCTGGTTACGCGCCTGATTTCAAAGAGAAAAGGGGAAGTTTCTGACTCTGCTGCCTGAGAGAGGCATTAGAAATGATGTAGTCTGTTTTTCACAAACATTGACAAATTCTCTGTTTTTAGCAATCAAATGTTATTGAATATAAATCTCTTGTGTCTCATAGATGTGTGTTCCGCTGAGATCATTGTCATATTATCATGTTCGGGATCTCCTCACAATGTATTGAAACTGACATATGTAATATGAATCTTTGGGTATCTGAGTGTTTGAAACTGTGCAAATTAGCACGACGTGTTTTTTTTTTAAACTGCGCCGTCTGCACTTGCACTGAACTCTGGAGATAGGTCATTAGATTAATAGAATCTAACTCCACGTTCTGGGAGAGACAAAGAAATCTCAATCCTAATGTCCATGCCGATTGATATTCATGAAGAGGTATGTCGAGTCATGAACTTAAATCAGCATGGGCTCGAGGATTGAGATTTCTTTTTCACCATTCAGACAATGTCGGATCCATCCAATAAAGGGCGAATGCACATCACTTGTAAACAGAAGATATGAACAGCACAAGAAATAATTGTTTAAATGATTTACTATTCATATAACTGATTGCAGTAATAGATAATCACCTATCGTCATTGAGTACACAAATGAACACGTGATAACCTCCATGAATCAAACAATAAAATGTGACATTGACATTCGATATGTCCATGAACAGGTAAGGGGTATAATGGACATGATCTATATCATAAATGGTTTATCTAGAGTCGTGCTTAACCCAGAGGTATAATACATTGTTATCACATCGACCTTGTCCTAGTATGTCTGGTGATATATGTATAAAAATAATATTTCACGTTGGTTCACAGTTACCAGAGATTTCACGTGCATGGTGATCGTATTATAAGTATAAAGGTTTCTATTGACATTTACAAGAATATCAATTTGATAACAAACAAGCTTACACATGATCATAGTAAATTATTTTTCTCACGCGAGCGATGTACCTTCCGGGACGCCACATTACTCGCATGAGAAAAATTACTGTTCATATGTTCATGTGTAACCACATGATGACCTCCGAGGTATGCAATTAAGTGTCTCGATCTTTGGCCCTTAACTTCGCCTTATTAGTCTGAACTTAAAACAAACTTGTCGTATATTTATGTAAAAATGGAAGGGTTGTTTGCATGTAATCCGGATAACCGCACCTTTTACTACTAATGTTGCGGATGACCGTCCTAAATCGCACCAATTGCTCCTTGGTATTGATTTTTGTCTTTTGTGTTTGTTGTTTAGAAGTCGTATGTCCATTTTGCATCTCTTGCTGTGTATTGAGTCTATGCGGAAAACAGGGTTATCTCCCATTTGAGACGGTATCTGATACGATAAAGCCGATTTTTGTCCACGCTGTTAATTAATCCGATTTCAAATGATGCTTATGAATTTGAAGACTTTTAACATTTATACCGTCATTTCCCAGAGGTTTAGGATCGCTTCCATAGAATTTGATGACGTCACAATTAGTCTACGTCAGATACCGTCCCAAATAGGTGTAACTCTGTTTTCCAAAAATAAGAAATATCCACTCTAGGTTTTCGCTTGGTATATTTAACTGTTTTACTCTGGATGCTGCAACTAAGTCCTGGCGGATATTAACTAACAGTAACTGCTGTTTATGGAATTAATTCGAACATCAGTTCTGAATATTAGATCCACGCTAATGAATACTTATTTTTGATGTTTCTTTCATAAAAACAGAAACTGTATAGAGGGATCCCCCGTTTTATCTTCACCCTTATTGTCCTTTATCATGAGGGCGAATTTAAGAATTAGCAAATAAAATTTGGAATTTCTTAACAAAACGTGTAATTGTCTGCTTTGTGTTTTTGCATTGGGTGTTGTGGGGTTTTGCTGTGGGTGCTACAACCGGGTGTTGTTGGAGATCCCTTCCTTTGTTTTATTGGATGACCTCAATACCGGGCGAATCGGAATCCTGTATAAAGGAAACTGACAAACTCAAAGATCTGTACAGCATTCGTTATACAATTGTGAACATTCAAAATATACAAAACAAGAAATAAGATAAATGAATCCGTAGACACGATGAAAAAACTTATGAAAAAAAGCCATTTTACCATATATAACATGTACTATTATGGACTTTTATTTTTAATCAAAATTTTGAACCTTATCAATAAGGATAGTCAAAAACAGCAGGACTAGTTGATATTTTGATTTAGTAGAATTTGGAACAAGTTAAATTTTATCGAGTTGCTTCGGTCAAATGGACTTCCGTACTAGTTGACTTTCTAATTTCTAGACCTCCGAATGATCAGACCTGGGAACAAATAGAGCACCATATTAAAATTCTGCCCGAGGTCTTCAAACATTTGTAACTTCTGACCAAAGAAGATTTAAGTTGGACTTAAGAATATTGATATACAATGTTCTTTACCTTTCGATTGCTTGCCTAAAAGACTAAAGCTTGTGTCGAATGTACTTTTCAGTCTCTCATACCCCTGGTAGTGCCTATTTTATCTTATTCGGTCATTTTAATTGTTTGGCTTAAATGTTAAACATCTTTAAATTCAATAGCATCATTTAAAACCTGATAAATTAACAGCATGGACAAGACATGCACGTTTCGGGTACTAAACCCTCGTCAGTGACCCTCAGTCTAAACAATGTTATATGGCCAAAAAGTATGAAAATAATTATGTCCAAAAATGTACCAAAAGACGTAGCAGAATGGGTGCGATATGATGCTACAGGACCTACGTTTTAGAAATTTCAAGAAATTTTCTAACAGAAAATTTCAAAAGCGTTGAAGAGACAGACGATCAACCAAAGTTGATCGAACTTGGCTACATGTGCCCTCGGGGACTCTTGGTCCACCAGCAGTGACACTCACCAAGTAGTTCAAATGTTAAACGTCATTAAATACTATAGCATCATTTAAAACCTGATTAATTAACAGCATGTACCAGACATGCACGTTTCGGGTACAAAACCCTCGTCAGTGATCCACAGTCTAAACAATGTAATATGGCCAAAAAGTATGAAAATTATTATGTCCAAAAATGTACCAAAAGACGTAGCAGAATGGGTGGGATATGGTGCTACAGGACCTACGTTTTAGAAATTTCAAGTAATTTTGGAACAGAAAATTTCAAAGGCGTTGAAGAGACAGACGATCAACCAAAGTTGATCGAACTTGGCTACATGTGCCCTCGGGGACTCTTGGTCCACCAGCAGTGACACTCACCAAGTAGTTCAAATGTTAAACGTCATTAAATTCAATAGCATCATTTAAAACCTGATAAATTAAGGTGGCTCGCGGCGTTTCTAAAGTAGCTTGTTTACCTGTCCTCAAAATTTCACCATTTATAGAGGAATGAGTTTCTCATGTGATGGTTTGATTGAAATCGATCGCAATTTATAGACGCTGTGATGTTTTAAAGTTACCATGGTGACGTCTTTTATCGATTTCTGTAAATCGAGTGTTTTATCCCTTATTTATGAAAAACTAATGACACTGATATCATGTGGAGTTCACATACTTGAACACATATTACATTAATTATTTCTATATGAATTTCGTTGAATTTCAAGGACAAGAAAGAGTTTTATAGCTGTTTTTACACACTTTTTTGCATGAAAATGTCATTTTGGGAATGCACAAAGTAAAATTGCCGATAGATTTCATATCTTATGGTCGAAAGTAATAAAATTTCACCTCAATGAAGTTCAAAATTAGACAAATCGATTGATGTATAAATAAAAAGATGTTAACAGTGTCATTATTTTTAAAATAAACATTCTATTGCACCGAACGTCACTGAAAACGATGAAAAGTAGCACTTGACGTCACTTCATTACGTCGAACGTTTTGAAGCACGCCTTCGTGGTCATTAGAAAAAGATAACATTCGGCGTCATTGCATTTTACTGTTTTAATTTCCTTTGTGTTATTAAAAATTGAAACTTCGTGTTAAAGGTAAAATTGACATGAATACTTGTCATATATATATATATAATCGTTATAACGAGAGTTTCGTAGTTTTCTTGAACCAAATTTTGAGTCACATTGAAATCAATTTTTGCCTACATTACCCTTAATACATGTAATATATGTATATCGAAACATACAAAACTTTAGTCATAATATGAATCAAGGCGTGTAGCAACTTGTTCAGTTTTTGTTACTTTGCCCTTCAAAACAGCTAGCAAGCCTTCCCGTCCCCTTCTATGGTACGTAAAGCCGGGCTTCCACTGTCGCGAATGTAGAGGAGAATGAGCTACGATCAGAGGCGAACGAACAATCGTGTCACATTCTTGTCTGTTCTCATGAAGTATTTCTTGGTGCGATGGGAACACGATAGCGCCGCGAATGCAACAAGAATATGCTACGCGTCCGCTACGATAGTGAGGGGAGTGTGATAACAATAGAGAAGAATGCGACACGAATGTGCCACGATAAAAAGACACTGTTGTGAATGAGAAGCGAATGCAGGAGATTGAGACACGACTTTAACCCGATAGCGCTGTGATGCAGGAGAATGAGACACGACTTTAACCCGATAGCGCTGCGATAATGACAAGAATGTGACCAGTGCAAAATCAAAATCATTTGACATATCAAGGAGCATCAATATCCTTTGTTGACTTTGACCTCTTTCCAGGTTGTGTTCTCTTGAAAGGCATTGTCAAAGTTTTCAAAACATAGATCTGCACACTTTTACATCAACTCTGAGATAATTATTATTGTCACTGTCTTGTGAGTATGTAGTACTATCGTGGCAATATCGCTTAATACTTTATGTTCAGAGTTTAAATGTCAAGGACTCGCTTTTTGCTTTGGAAATACCCTTTTTCTCTATTTCTACATAGCTTTTGATATGCTTGTGCTTGTTTGTTATTTTCTGATTGTTTTTCTTCACATCTTCAACAGAAACAACGCATTTCTTCAACATTTGATGAACATTAGGAATTTCTTCTAGTAAATGATGTAAAATCAAAGTCAAGGGGGGAGGCTGACGCTAAGCGCCGAGGTGGGGGTTAGGTGCGGGGATATCCCCTCCCGCAGTGGGGTGTTGTCCGGAGGGCCTCCCCCGGAAAATTTTGCACATGGAGCAATATGAGACCACTTTTGAAACAGTTCGATCGTTCTTTCTAAACTTATCCTTTTTTTTTTGCAAGAAACCAAAGTTTCTTGTGGAAGTTTAGGCCACATTAGTGAGTGTATACGCAACTTTCAATCCGTGAGTTCTGCTCGCACACACGATTCTCCAGTTTTAATGTGTGAAAGTCAGCTTTTAAATGTCATTGGTGTTCGTCCAAAACACATAACAACTACATGTAATATGTAATAACATGGCACTCGATCGTCCTAAAATGAGGCCAAAATTCCGCCCCGTCTTTAGTTTAAACATATTCTGTTTCATAATAACATGAAATAGGATTGGGCAAAAATTATAACAAAATTACATAGGCCCTCTTCTTATCATATACAACATATAAATATCAAGATGGCAACTTAAGTAGTCGAAGAAAGTAGGAATGATCGTTAAACAAGTATATTTATAATTCATGGGAACAACAAAATGAAAAGAAATAAATTACATGAGAGAGAGAGAGAGAGAGAGAGAGAGAGAGAGAGAGAGAGAGAGAGAGAGAGAGAGAGAGAGAGAGAGAGATTTTCCTCTTGGTACATCCAATGAACTGAACTATTAAAGAAAGCGCTTAGTTTGTTTTATATTCCGCCCCGTCCCCCACTAAATAGTATGATTTTTTTCCTAAAATGGAGAAAAAATTCCCCATTATACCAAGCTACTCCCCATAAATATTTGGCATATACGCTTAAAAATTACATGCTATTTATTTTCTTAAAGTTTGAACATGTTGAAACGTTTCACAAATTGCGTTCCGCTAAGCTTGAAGAGAGTGAAGGAGGGGGTACGAGTGAGTGACTGCGTGATTCAATGAGGGGGCTGCCGCGTCCATTTTACTGAATTGTTATACAATGTAAATCATGAGCGATCGGCAACATATTTTGACTTATCCCCTCCCTTTCTTTGCGAATTATGGTATAAAAAATATTTAGCTATAAAAGAAATAACCATGTTTTATCTCTTGGAAAAAAAGTTAAATTTTTTTTTACTTGATTAGGCCATTTCTTGTTTTAATTTTGTTTTGCGTCTTTTTGAAATAAAGAAAGCTACCAGCCAGCCAGGGAGAAAAACAAACAAGCATATAAAACAAAGTTGCAATTTTATATCATTTGACAATGTGACATCTGAAGAAACTTGTTTAATTTAATTTTTCAACAGATCTAATATTGCAAAAGGTAGATTAATAATGCAATGTCTTGAATAATAGCAGTACTTTCACATTTCTATGAATAATATTAAAAAATAATTAAAATTAAATAATTTTCTAATTTTTGTAGAAAACACACTTAATTTGCAAAAGATGCTATAGTTAAAATTTGACGTTTGGTTCAAAACCTACCAAATAACGCAAAACAGAAAATAACAAAGATATGGCCTTCATCAACATGCACGAAATAAATCTGTGTCACATTCGTGGCATCATCGTGTAAAATTCGAAACGCTGTCGTGGCAGATTGGTATTTGTGCTTTTTCTTCTCTCATTCGTAGTGATTTCCCCCAAATCGTGGCTCAGTCGTGGCGCAATCGTGTCACATTCGAGTCTCATTATGATTCCTCGCTAAATTTTTTACATGAATACATACGAATGTAAGAAGAATGCGCCACGAATGAAGAAGAATGCATCACGAATGCGTCATGAAGTGAGCCGAATGATGAATCAGACACGGAAATTTTCAATAGTTTAAAATATTCGTTTCGATCTTCTGCAGACAAATACGGCACAAACATGACAAGAAAGCCAACAAATGCGAGAGAAATGCGCCACGAATCTCCTACAACACTCGAAAACTTTTCTTTAATTAAATTTGTAACTCATTCTCCTCTTCATTCGCGACAGTGGTTCCAAGCCGGACTTTATTCGTTCTTGTGTATCATATCAAACTATTTACATATCAATCTATAATAAATTTGTTTCCTTTTTTATTTACTTATTACATTATCTTACATATACGAGAAGGTGGAGAGAGACCCGAATTTTATATGCTAGTTTGAAATGGACTGATTTTCTTTCTTTAGTTTATCTCTTATTAATTATGAATTTTTCCAGTCTGAATAAAATACGAAAAACGTAAACGTAAATAAGTTCCTTTATCATGTTTATCTTCACAGAAAAGCATTCAGATTTTATTTTGAATTGAAATTTTGCAACCACAACTAACTTCCCCGTCAAAGCAAATGCAGTAACGTCGCTCCTTTTTTACTATGACGTAACTGACGGAAAGTACACAAAACTTACGCTAAAGGCTAAATTAACGTACGCATGAACAGATGACGACAGCAAAGCCGCGAGCCACGTTAACAGCATGGACCAGACATGCACGTTTCGGGTAATAAACCCTCGTCAGTGATCCTCAGTCTAAACAATGTAATATGGCTCATGACGAGGATTCATATTCCGAAACATGAATAACTGATACCTCTAATTATGAAATATCTATGTCAAGAAAACTAGTCTATGCCGAATATGGATAATGACAATATCCCTGTATACAGCACAAAATCGATAATTCAGAAAACAGTAACCGAAGGCATACAAAATCAGGATAAAACAGGAACCGAAGCAAACAAACAAAAACTCCCACCACATGAAAAGAAGCGAACTCCCAATATGGGAGTGAGACCAGGTGCTTAGGAAGAGTAAGCATCTCCTGCTTGCATGCAACACCCGTCGCTTCAATTCGGTAGAACTGTCACATCCGGTTAGTTCCATTTAGGAAGACATAGATGAGTTAAAGAAGATCCTGACGATAATCTCAACAGCACTCACAATAGAACACTATGTTGAGCATCGACGGACCCCTAGCAAGCTAGAGGTGGGATCAGGTGCCCGGGAGGAGTAAGCATCCCCTGTTGGCTAGCCGCACCCGCCGTCGATGTTAATGCACGATAAAGAACACAGTATATAAAATACATGCACTGTCTGACGTTATGTCTATATAGAAAGTGCTATGGCGACCATGTCAGGGAAATATATTCAAAACACTTACTGTCAAACCCCTCGCAGGGAACTTTTTTACGAGCTCCACACGGCAAAGGGCATAAGTGTGACACAAATGAGTTAAAGAAGATCCTGACGATAATCTCAACAGCACTCACAATAGAACACTATGTTGAGCATCGACGGACCCCTAGCAAGCTAGAGGTGGGATCAGGTGCCCGGGAGGAGTAAGCATCCCCTGTTGGCTAGCCGCACCCGCCGTCGATGTTAATGCACGATAAAGAACACAGTATATAAAATACATGCACTGTCTGACGTTATGTCTATATAGAAAGTACAATCTTTGGTTGGATGGTTCAAATGGTATATGACAAAATATCATCCACCATTCTGGAGAGTGGGACATCATAGTGTATGACGAGTTCCCCATATCGACCGTAGAACTTCCTCAATGACGATGTTAGTCGGTCACAAACAGCTTATCTGAAAGACGTTTAGCTCTCAAAACAAAGTCCGTATATTTGGTATTTGCTCTGGCATAGCGTATCAACTGAGATATGAACATAAGCAGGCAATGAAGGGATGTTGCTACTCAGAAAAGGAAAGTTTGTAAGGCTGAAAGTGAAGTCGTCACGTTTGTCATAGAGTGAGGTGTTCATGTGAACATCAGTGTCGTGAGACAACATTATGTCCAAAAACGATGCTGAATTATTTGTCTCTGTAGTTTCATTGACTTCAAGCTCCGAAGGATAGATACCGCTGAGGCAATCCGCGAATTTTGGATTATTGATGGACAACACATCGTGTATGTATCTGTAAGTGAAGTTGAAGTCAGACGCTAAGTATCTTATCCCTTCAGAGACCAAAGATTGAATGAATTCAGCTTCGTACGAGTAAAGGAAAATGTCGTCAAAAAGTGGGGCACAATTGGTCCCCATTGGAAATACGACAATTTGCTGGAAGACCTTTCCTCTAAACACAACAAAAATGTTGTCGATCAGAAAGTTTAACATCTGAATAATATTTGTTTCAGTTACTTATTCGATGTTATGACAGATGGATAAGAGCATTTTTTCTACGGACTAGAGGACATTTTTTCCCTTAAGATTTGGACCAGGAGTAGAGTTAACATGTAGAATATTTTAAGGCACCACAGACATGCATACAATACACAGACAAGGACATTTTTCAGTATATAACACAGATCAATGGACCCTTGGTACTAGTGAGGCTCGAATCAGCAACCTTTCGGTCATTGGCCCAATGCCCTTATCACCAGACCACGGCGCCGACATGTACCATGTAGACTTTTGAAAAATTTGCAAATCTTTCGATCGTGATTTTTTGAATCTGATCTCGGCCTTTATGTTTGACTTTCTTTCACTGATGCCAAAATTGTTGAAAAAAAAACATAATAAGATTTATGTACGATGTGTAAGTATTCATTATTATTTCATGACGTGGGGCAAAGTTGAAATTAATTTACTATTCATATAACTGAATACAAATATATATATAGAACACAAAGGGGGTAAAAACAACCACGTTCACTATTCAGACAATGTCGGATCCATCCAATAAAGGGCGAATGCACATCACTTGAAAACAAAACTTATGAACAGCACAAAAAATAATTGTTAAACTGATTTACTATTCATAGAACTGTTGTGGTAATAAATCATCACCGATCGGCTTGAGTACACAAATGAACACGTGATAACTTCCATGAATCAAACAGAATATAATGTGATAGAAATTAAGTGAAAATTATGTTTCACGTGTGTCAATTCTCCCTACCGAAATGACAAGAAATAATCCATTGCAAAAGACAAACATGAAGGGTTTAATTGAAAAAAATACTGGATATTTTTTATTTCTAAAACATTATCCGATGAAGTTTAAAATTTTAATAAGCAAATGTAAAATAAGGCATTATTTATAATGAGAATAGTGGCGCCATCTACATCGAAATTAATATTTACAAATATACTGTTAAGAAACGATTTCACAATCATGTAAATATCTATAGTAAATATTTGTAAAACGTTTTCACCATGAGTTGAAACTTTTTATAAACAATTTGAATAAAATAAACATTATTTTCAAAGAGTACAATAATCAGTGCATAGAAGCGGCGCCGCATAAATTCATTTCGGTAGCGCCATCTACATTGAAGTTATTTACAAATGGACTCTGTTGAGACTGTACATATACAAAGAGCTGTTATTCACATTTCAATGATTTGAGGGAACTCTTGGTTGTCTGTCCCCGTCTGTTCCTTCTCTTTTTATTGTCTTCGTCGACCGTCGACATGTTAGGAATCTCCTCCTGTTCGCAAATTCAGCATCAGTATGCCCCGCCCACTGTTCGAAATTCGTGCGCGCGCGTTATGTGATTGGGGTCAACCTGCTTTCATCGTGAAATGAGCGTCAAAATTGAACAGGCGTTAAACTTAGGAAATCAGCTTGCAATGTAAATATATAGTTATCACCTCGACCTTGTCCTAGTATGTCTGGTGATATATGAATGAAAAACAATGTTTCACGTTGGTTCACGTTACCAAAGATTTCAAGTGCATGTTAATCGTATCATAAGTTTACTAGAATATCAATTTGATAACAAACTAGGGTCCAGGAAGGCACATCGCTCACATGAGAAGAAAGACTGTTCATAGGTTCTTGTGTAAACATAATAATGACCCGTGAGTTATGTTATTGAATGTCTCATTACTTCATATTTCGTCTACAAAGCTGATTATTCTGAACTGAAACAAACTTTTCGCATATTTACATGTATGTAAAAGTGGAAGGGTTGCGCGCAGGTAATCTGGATAATTACACCATTTACTACTAACGTGGCAGATGACCGTTCTAAGTCACATCGAATGCCCATTTGTCTCGTTGGTTTATGTGTAGTCTTTTGTGTTTGGTGTTTAGGTGTCGTATGACCATGTTGCATATCCGGCTGTGTATGTCTACTCTGTGTTTTCCTGTGGACGCTGCAACCTTTTCTGATATGACCTTCTTTTATAACTGGAATTAATTCAGTTCTGAATGATTACTTATCTATGATGTTTCTATTATAAAAAGAAATACTGTCTAGAGTGAAATTCCCCCGTTTTATTTTCAGTTTTTTTCTCCAACTATCCTGAGGGAAATTTAAAAGGGAGCGAATAAAAGGAGCTGTTAAGATAAGGCGTAAAATCAGCCCTGAAAAGTGAAATTTTGAAAATTGAAATTTCAAGAACCTTTTTTGGTAAAATGTATACCTATAAGGCATCCCATCAGAATATGAAGTTATTTTTTATCTGTTTTGCATAATGTTGCTAATTTTTAGGTCAAAACTTATCCTTTTCTCATAGAAATCAATAGAAAATGGAAAAGTTTTTTTGAACATTGTTCCCCCCGGATATACAGAAAGCCACTTTTACTGGAGATGTGTATCCATGATACAATTTTTTTGGCAAAGTGGGGTTCTGTATCTCCGGGGGGAACACTACCCTAGAGACGAAAAACTAAAAATGGAAAGGGGGGTGCATTTTATAAGAATCGATCTTTTTTACCATTAAATATAGCTCATTTGACTATTTTTCCTCGTTAATCCATCAAACATTGTGTACTCAATATGATTGAATGAAAGAACAAAGAATTAGAAACGAAATAAGCAAGAGTGATGTTCATTTCTCCGTCAATGTGTATTTCGCGCTAAAAGGCTTACATTGTAGCCATTGAATGAAGAAAAAGACCGTATTTTAAGTTCCGGATTTCATTATTTACCATTTAAAGGAGGTAGAACGTTCAAAATCTATTTCTGATTCACAATGTAGACATATTTGATGTCTTTTAGCTTATATTTATCCATTTTAGATAAAATATTCAAAAATGTATACTTTTTTGTCGATATTATCGGATTTTCTATCCGAGCACCCCTACCTCTTTCGACATTAATTTTACAACCTTAAGAGTTCCTCAACATAATGTAAATCATGTAAAAGGTCTGCAAATACATTATATTTCAATAATGATTCATGTTTTCCTGTGTACGATTCGCCATGCGGAAGAAATAAGTCACGGGATTCAGGGCTAAATACGGCCCTTATCTTAACAGCTCCTTAAGAATAAACGTGGGCGAATTCAATACGGGGCGAATCGGTTATTTAAATTTGGCGATGGACCTTGTACAGTATTCTTTATTAATTGTGAACATTCAAAATCTAGAATAAAGAAAGAAAGAAGATTAATGAAGCCGTGGACACGTCGAAAAGAAAAATTAACAACAAATTAGGAACAAAAGTCATTGTACTAGGTATTACATAAGAGAAAGGAGGGGATCTCCAACAACACCTAGTTGCAGCATCAACAGCAACCTCCCAAACACAAAAATGACACGCACAGAAAGAGACGCAGTAGTACATTGAACGTCAAATCACAGAAAAACATAAAACACAAATGACTACACATAAACCAACGAGACCAATGGGTAAACGGTGCCGACTTAGGACGGCCATCTGCCTCGTCAGTAGCAGACGGTGTGGTTATCCTGGATTACGTGCGCACAACCCTCCCACTATTCCGATTACCCAGAGGTCTCGAAGAACGTACAATTGTGGTGTAAAACAACCTCCTCACTGTCAGATGACCACACATAAACAAGACCGCAAAACGCAGGGGCCCAAGCAACACAGATGAATATGTAAATTGATATAAAAAGAGGGCATGCGTAATACGACTTGTGCTCTGCCGGCTGTAGCGAGCTAATGTATGTTATCACCCGAGGAGTCCGACTGACATTCAGAGAGGACAGGTGGTCGGGGCCCTGTCTTCTCTAAAGAGGTTTGGACAGGGCCCGTCATGGAGTCCCGTCGTCACAGTCAGTCAGCGTGCAAGTATTAAGGATGCGCTGGTACAAGACTGTAGATTGGTCAAGTACCAAGCCTAGTGTCCGTCTGGTGACATTAGGATCATATCCACGGTATAAGAGGCGTTTGATGATTCTGACGCATTTTCGATAGTAATTCTGTCTACCTTTGATCCTTCTAATTTTGTTGATCATGTCACCATAAAATGCAGGTTGCGAAATACCCAAAGTAATATACTCTATTGCTTGTATGGGTCCGAATTTCAAAAGTAGTTGACAATAATTTTTGTAAAATTTCCAGAATGTCTTGACAAGTTTGTGAAAGCGAAAACCTTGACCTAAAAGTTTCTTTGTTATTTGTAAATTTCTATTATGAAAATCCAAAACATCAGTACATGCTCTAGCATACCGGATGAGCTGCGAAATGTAGATACCATAAGACGGTAATCTAGGAACATCACCGTCAAGCCAGGGAAAATTTACTATATTGAATCCAAAGTCATCTCTTTTGTCATACACCCTTGTATGAATCTCTCCATTAATAATTTTGATATTCAGGTCCAAAAATGGTGTTTCTGTGTTTGTGACGTTCGCCTTGTTTAGAGTCAGTTCCTGTTGATAAATGACATTTTTATACTTTTCAAAAACAGGATTGTCGATAGTAAGGATATCATCCAGGTACCTAGAAGTACCATTGAAACATTTCACATCATCATGTTTTCTTTGTTTTTGAAGATTTTGGATAAATTCTTTTTCATACGTGAATAAAAATAAATCTGCAACAAGAGGCGCACAATTAGTACCCATAGGGATCCCTACAACCTGCTTGTAGAGATTCTCACCAAATCTTACATAAATGTTGATCAAAAGAAAGGACAAGGCAATGCAAATGTCACTACATGTCCATGATTTATATGATTTGTATTCTGTATTGGAAAATTACATGTACTATTACGGACATAAATCTTTATCAACTGTTTGAACCTTATCAGTAGGGATAGTCAAAGACAGCAGGACTAGAGGAATTTGGAACAAGTTAAACTTTGTCGAATTTAGAACTTCGGTCTAATGGACTAGTTGACCTTCTGACTTCTAGGCGTCCGAATTATCAGACTTGAGGACAAATAAAGCACCGTATTTACAGGTCTGCGAACTATTGTAACTTCTGACCAAAGAAGATCTAAGTGGAACCTCGGACTATTGATATACAATGTACTATACCTTTCGATTGTTTGCCAAGAGGACCTCGGTCGAATGTACTTCTCAGCCTCACAAACCTTTGGCAGTGCCAATATAAAATTATTATGTCATTTTTAATCCTTTTACTTCAAGTCTCATTGACGAGGGTTCATTTTTCGAAACATGCATGTCTGATGCATTGAATTATGACATATCTACGTCTATATGTCTGGAGTAGTGGGCATGTTTTTACTTAATATATGGACCAGTAGAAGAATTACCCTGTAGAATTTTGACAGATGGTCCGTCTGACCTGTAGCTATTTGATCGAGTGATCTTTTCCAAGCAGACCTTAGAGAAGGAGTATAAGCCTTTCCTGATATATCAGATTTAAATAATGGACATTAAAATGGCTTGAGATAATTAATGTTTTAATGAATTTTCGAAAACATCATTGTAGTAATAGTTCACTAATGCAAAGTTTGGTACCTATCTTTCTTTTAACTTCCTAGAATATGTAAATACGGGTACATTGACTAATGCGAAGAATTCAAGTTGAAATGCCTAGTTACCGAATACGCCAAATGGATACAAAACGTTCACATCATACATGCAAACTAAGGCATAGGTCTTTTTGTGGACGTCATTTTTGGGATTAATACGAATATAAATATTCATATTATGGATGTCTTGCTTGGCACCTTGCCTACCTCTAGCTTGCTAGGGGTCCGTCGATGCTCAATTTGGTGCTCTATTGTGAGTGCTGTTGAGATTATCGTCAAGATATTCTTTTACTCATTTGTCCTTCTATTTCTTAATATAGAAATTATTATATGTACCATGTTAATTAATAATGATAATTTAAAAATAATTCATATTATGATTTTTTTTCGATTAATGAATGACATGGAGAAGGTCTCTATTGGACATTTTTCAAGTTGACGTACTTCGCAACCCGGACTTCGTACTTTAGGGGTCATATTAGAGAAATAAGGTGCGATTAGAAAAATAAATTCTTAGCACACAATAGACGAAATTACAATGAAAAGTTTAAAATGTCTATTTTTACACATGACAATAAATTATTTCCTCACAAAAGTATTCCAAGTTCATTGGAATAAAATACACATATTTGCTATTGTGACACAGTCCCTTCGAAGAAGTGTGAAGTCCGCAACCTTGAAAAATATCTAGTAAGGTCATCCTTCACTGACCACGGTATACCACATTCACCAAACAACGGACTTTAGAAAAAAGTTAAAATAATACTTCCACAAATAAGAGCGGGAAACGAGACACACAAGGGACATGAATATGCAAAGTACTTTAAATAAAGTGTTCCATGTCTAATTTTTTTTGTAAAATGTTAACACATTGATAGAAGCTATTTACAGTCTTGACATGTAAAACGTGTCCAATTAAATCGTCCGGCCAATAAAGAGGACTGCATATACCAAGTGTACTTGGTATTACATATGCCAACATAATTTGCAAATTATCTCGCTAACTAGGTACAAACAAGGTGCTAAAGATGTGTTATCAGTACGACCTTGTCCTGTAGTGTGTACGTTAGATGTGTTATCAGTACGACCTTGTCCTGTAGTGTGTCTGGTGATCGACATGTATCTCTTCATGTATTTCACGGTTAAAACACAGTCTACTCTCAATAAGTATAACTTCAAGGGACCATCAGAAATACATGTGTATGGGTTTTTTAAAATTGAACATGATTATGGCCAGTCATATGTCTTAATGTGATTTCAGACATTGTGTAAATAAGAATCAAAGAAGTACCTAACAGTTATTAAGTCTGAAAGTCGAGAAGGCAAGGCCAAATCGTGAGAATTTCAATAGGAACGACTGCAAACCCCGGAATGAACAACACTCCGAAGTGAGACCAGGTACCAGGTACTCTCTACTACAATAATATATCATCATATGTTTATGGGTATCTGGTTCTCAACTATACAATAAAATTCTAATCATTTTGCCTTACCTTCTCGACTTTCAGACTGAATAACTGATGGTTACTTCTTTGATGTTTATTATCATGTAATCTGAAATGACACTCTCTGTCCAAAGAAAGATATGGAGACGATCTTCACAGAGCTGACCAAAGCGAGCACAACCGAGGATTTTCATGTGGTGGAGGTTTTTATTTGTTTGCTTTGGTTCCTGTTTTATTCTGATTTTGTATGCCTTCGGTTCCTGATTTTCTGGGTTATCGATTTTGTGCTGTATGCGGGGACATGGTCATTATCCATATTTTTCATTGTTACAAGTAATGAACCTATGACATATCAACGTCAAGAAACAATAGGAGACAAGAGGACACACAACAATACCATATCAATTCCCATTTCATGTTGATGGAAATAAATATGTTAAAACTAACAGCACATCGAGCGGACCAATATTCAAGGAAATAAATGTAACAAGACACACAACAACAATACTATGAACGTGGAAAATTTCGCGAGGGGGTAATTTTTTGGGCTTTTCGCGTTTATTTTATTATTGCAAAAAGGACCCCGCGTGAAAGATACAACCAGCATAAAATAGTAAAGGGAACACTCCCGATTTCGCTAAAATTATCCTCACGCGTGCTGTTCCGATGGATTTTTCGCGAAAATATCCCCTAGATGTTAATTCAATGAAAGCACATGTATACATATACATGTATATAGAGATATGACTTATACTAGACTTAAAGTGTGATTCGACTCTTTAACGTAACCCGTGTTACTAAATAGGAAGATAAAATAGCGGATAAACAAATATATATACCTCCACATTCAGATTAAATTTTCCCTTTGGATCTACTTTGGACATCTTCCCTCACTTTTCCTCCTCTGTACCTCTTTCTCCCCTTTGTCCCATCATCCCATGTTGTAAATGCCGATAATTTTCTCTACTACGATTATCAATATATGAAAATCACTTTGGCTATAAGTATCACTGA
The DNA here is from genome assembly GCA_033119305.1 of Pinctada imbricata. Classification (NCBI taxonomy): domain Eukaryota; kingdom Metazoa; phylum Mollusca; class Bivalvia; order Pterioida; family Pteriidae; genus Pinctada; species Pinctada imbricata. The sequence goes on along the minus strand of VSWD01000003.1, from coordinate 45,663,263 downwards.
TGAGGATTTACTACCCGAAACACGTGTCTGGTGCATTAAAATTGGTTAGAAATATTGTTCATGAAGGTAAAAAGTTCGGATACTTCCATTTTCTTTAAATTATTGGTGAATGAAAGTCAAACACAAAACCAAGAGTCACAACTCAACAGTGATAACAGCGGACCTCATTCTCATGAGAAAAGAGAAATGGTATGTATTGTCTTAAAGGCCGACAGGGGACTATATAAGGGGACAGGTAAATTTTCTGTCATTTCCTCACTATGGGGTTAACATATCTTATTGGTATCTGATTGGTTCCCTTTAATCCTTTTACCCCTATCAAATTTTGATTGACAGCTTAAAACAGATGAGACTCGGGTATCGCATTAGCATAATAAAGGATTACCTGTCGGTTTGTCTTTGACGTAACACGCCGCTCACAGACGGCGTTGTCTTCAAAGACGGTATGTCACGCCTATCTATCTTATGTCACTTTTAACGACCGGGTAGTTCCCAACGTCGGCCTTTAACGAGTCAGATTTGTATGGAACGAAGGGTATTGAGAGACGAGTAAGACAAGAATGGGAAAAGATGCATGATAGTCATGTCGAGAGGGGGAGATTGAGAACGCAATCTCTAAGTATCCTTTGTTTATATACATTTTTTTGTTTCCTTATTCGACGCTTATTGTTATGTCGTTTTTTATCTTTAGTCCTCCCGGTCATTTTGCTTACTCTAGATGTGCTTTCCACTCTGTGTTTTCGCATTTGTCTCGTTTGTTTGTTTGCTTGTTGTTTTGTCTTTTTTTTTTTGCTATGGGTGCTATATCAGAGTACTGTTGGAGATCCGTAAAGGGACAGTCATCATTGAAATTTAAGTGAGTGTACGTGATCAATTTTCAGCACAAACTAATACAAGAAGAACACAAAATTATATAAAGATCGAAGAAGTACCTATCAGTTATTCAGTCTCAAAGTTGAGAAGGCAAAATCATTGGAATATCCATGGAACAGCTGCGAACCCCGGAATTTACAATATAACTAAGTGAGACCAGGTGCCTGGGTAGAGTCAGCGTCCCCCTTCTGCATCCGCCGCAACAATTCCATGGCATGAAAACTTGTCACATTCGGTGATTCCTCGATGCTCATACTGATGTACACTACAGGTAAAAATGCCCTGTTTGGTGATGATGACAGTCATTCTGGAAAGAGGATGACAATCATTCTGGAAAGAGGAATCTCATTTCCTTTTATAAGATTTCTGTAGCGACCGAGGAACTATATAAATGATGATTTGATGATTTCAGCCGTTGTGTAATATAACCCTAAACGAGTAGCTTAACTTACAAGGCGTCTGGCCCTAACGAAATCGTCATATTTTGAAAATGCTCTGGCGTACCGAATTAGCTGAGAAGCAAAAACGCTGTAAGCAGGAACATTAACTGAAAAACAAAAACCAGCCGTAAGCATGAGTTTCATTTACGGATCAGTAATGTATACGTATTTTAAAAAGTACAATACGTTGCTATTTTATTTATTATTTGACATTTTGAGTGGAAGAATAAATGTCCACTTAGATTTCGAAATGAGTTCATTTAAAATAAATCATTTCCGTCTGGCAAGCCTTTTTTGTGTAGGCAGATTCAAAGATTCAATCTTCATTTGTTCTTTCCTGATTCGACGCTTATTAGTCATGCGAAAGAGAGGACAGAATCTCCAACATCCAAATGCTTCAATACAAAGTGAATAATTACAACATGAGGCACCAAATAGACAAGGAAGACCACAGACGACATCCAATAATTATAATAAACATTACAGAAACACCCATCAGTTATTCAGTCTCATAGCCGAGAAGGCAAGGCAAAATCATTAGATTTTGCACCGGAACAGTTGCGAACCTCGGAATGCACAAAATTCCGAAGTGAGCAGGTGCCCGGTGAGAGTCAGCTCTCAGTCTCTCCTGATTGCATGCAACACCCGTCGCAACAATTAACACAAAGACTTCACATAAACGAACAAGAACAATGGACAACCAGCGTCGACTGAGGACGACCATCTGCCTTATATTATTATCATTATATGATCAAATTTAGCTGGATCTTGATCCATCGGAAAAATGGGAGGGTTGTGCGCACGTAATCCAGGATAACCATACCTTCTGCTGTTTCCGTGGCAGATGGCCGTCCTAAGTCGGCACCGGTTGCCCATTGGTCTCGTTGGTTTATGTGTAGTCCTTTGTGTTTAGTGTTTCTGTGTTGTGCGTTGACGTTCCTTGTCCCTTGCGCGTCTCTTTTTATGCTTGTCTGCTTTATGTTTTTGCATTGGGTGTTTTGGGGTTTTGCTGTGGGTGCTACAACCTGGTGTTATTGGAGATCCCCTCCTTTGTTGACTAAATGAAAATCAAACACAAAAGCCGATATCAGATTCCAAAAATCACATTCAAAAGGCTTACAAATTCATCAGAAAATGTAAAACAGATTTTTCTCAAGCAAAAAGAAAAAGCGGACAAATGAACGCAGACAATGACACAGCGACATAGATACATGAATGACAACTTTATCTAATGTATATTCTCCGGAGTCCAGTGCAAGTGCGCAATGCACTGTAGGTAGCACTGTTAACACGCGCCGTGATTATTTGCAAAGTTTAAATATATTCTGATATAACATAAATCATGTTACAAATCTAATTTCGGCTGTGTCAGAAAATCACTTCGGTAATAAATAAGTACCACGGATGAAGATTTACCATCCAAGACACGTGTCTAGTGCATGAAAATTGGTTTGAAATTTTCTTCAAGAAGGTAAAGAGTTGAAACACTTACGTATTAGGTATAGTATGTAAGTAAGTAGGGAAAAAAGAAGCTTAAATGTTACGTCTTCAAATTAATAGCATTATTTCAGAACAGATAAATTTGAAGCATGGACCAGACATGCACCTTTCGGGTACTTAAACCTCGTCAGTGATCCTCATTTAAAGAAGGAAATATTGACAAAGACTGTGAAATTTATGTAAAAAAAAACCCCAAAAGACGTTGCAGATTGGATGGGATATGATGTTACAGAACCGACAATTCAGGAATATCGAATGCGTTTGACGAAACGATTAACCGAAGTTGATCGGATATGGCTACATGTGCCCCTCAAGGACTCCTATTGCGTCTGATACGTCTATTACGAGATCAAATTCATAGGATCATTTAATTCCATTTCGTTCTCTAACTTGACTATGTTGTAGTGTCTTCCATCCGGGATCTTAATTCACCCTTTACCCTCGTATCAAATTAACTCCTTTGAGATAACCCTCTATTACTAGTCACTTTCACTTTCCCATCATCGACATTTAACAGTAAAAAAAATTGTTTTACTCTGACCCAGGGAACTTCTTTCACCTCTTAGATTCAAACCCCGTAGACTATTGCACCTACTTCTCCATCTGCAGGCTTCACATTTAACAATAAACATAGAGGGTTCTCAACCATTTGCAAGTGTAATGGGAAAAGATGTGGTATGGGTCCGCTCATCAATTGCAATTTCACAATTAAGTCTAGTGTTAATGGGCAGACTTTTAAAATCAAAATTGATAACTACATCGATTGATCGCATCAAGGTGTCATTTATGTCATAAACGCAAGAGGATGTGGCGCCCCATTATGTCGGAGAAACAGGTCAGGCCTTAAAATCTCGATTTCGAAGTGTCCCAAAAACAAAGAAATTTTCTTTACAATCTTTTCATTAAATATAACCATTCAATTTCGGATATAAAAATCACTCCGGTTCAGTCTTTGCCAAAAGTTAAAAATCAAAGTAAAACTGAAATTTAAAAACGCCACCACATGTTGAGCTTGCCTGTATCTCTAAACTTAATTCTACGTACCCCCTTGATTTAAAAGATCAAATTTATGGACAAGGAAACATTTCCTCGGCTTCCACTTATATTAATATTTTTAATCGCCCAAACACTAAACGGAAGCATATATAGGTCTCACAGAAGAAGACGTAACCAAACCCTCAGAAAAAGAGCTAGAATATACCGTAACGGTGGACACGAACTGCGACATGCTCTCTCTTCAGTCCCAGCAGTTCAATTCAAATCTATCTTGGATGAAGCAAAGGTTGCATTCTTTAGAAACACTGATTGATTCAGACTGAATATCATTGTCGCATTCGCACAGAATAAACTTTATCCTGTTATTAAAATACTTCCCCTAAAAGACGATTCATAAAAATTCCATTTATTAACAAAGGTTTTGATCTTCTAAACATCTCTAATATTTTTCGGGATCATTATTTTGAGAATCTTGAATCCCCTCTTATTTGTTACAAGTATAAGAAACCTATTCGAAATTTCGTTTTTAACTACAACAAAGTTACATCAGATCCTAAAATCATGTCCTGCGTCTTGAAATTGTGCAACGTCTGGATATCTACATAAACCAGCTGGTCATATTGTTACAAGTTACTTTTCAATTAATAAAGACAGGCAGCTCCATGGTCTTCTAAAAGGACCTAAGTATAGAAGCCCATCATAGATACATTTAATTAAATGTCGCGAAGTGCTAAGGGAAGCCTTAGATAACTATACCAAACGATGATGTAAATTGGAAGGAGTCGAATGGCATGCTCTGAATTACTTAAAAAAACCCTCAATTTGAATATTACTGATATTCGAATAGATAACTTCCACAAAGACATACGTGGTACTGGTACTTAGCCCTCGTCAGTGATCGTCAATTCAAACATGAATATAGCCGAAGACTGAAAGACCGAAAGACGTAGCAGTAGAGTGGGAAAACCTATAGGACCCACTTTTCAGAATTTTCGAGAAAATTTTGTGAACAGAAATTTTTGAATACGTTTGACGAGACTGTTTAAATGTCAAAAAAAAAAAAGACAGAAAGACGTAGCAGGATGGGTGGGAAAACCTTATATTAATTTCTTTTTTTCGTATTATTTAATTTTTTTTAACGAGGTTGAGTTTCGCTCATTGGCTCCGGTAACAGAACCTAGAACGATAAGAGAAAAATCATTGTTCTGAAGCCATTCATGCTATTCCTCAGCGATGCCTCTATGCTTTCTGCGATTGGTTGATTAGTCAGTTATTAGAGTTGGGAACTTTTGATTCGCTTACAATTTCTTATATTTTTTATAAAGACTTCAGATGCCATCAGTTTCTAAGAAGATCGCTGACATTCAGACAACAACTATAGAGACGAAGGTAAGTATTGAAAGAATCTTCCATGATGTGATAAGGCTTCAATATAATAAGACCATTTCTTTTTTATCTCATGTTTTACGTCATTACGAGAAACCTTACAGCCAGCCAGGTGAAATCACTAGAATGTTTCGCAATGATGCGACGTAGAGGTCTAGCGGGTTCAACAAATGAATTTGCAGGTATGGCTGGGATCCGGCCCTCAACCATGGTGCATAAAAATAGAAGTCTGAGTTCCTTCCTACGTTCCTGGGGGTGACAATGTCGAGCTCCTTGAGCATCCTAGTAACAAACCCCAAGTCATTTCAAATTTGAGTCCCTTTTTATGAACCGTGCTCCTTTAATTTCCGCAGGATTTTCTCGAGTCTGTCAATATCGCCCTGTATATAGGGGTCCCATACAATGGTGCCATATTATAAAGTTGATCGCATAAGCGAAATTTACGCAGCTCGGCGGGTAGTGAACGGACAGCGTTTCAGGTTTCGTAGATGAAACCTAGTGTATAACTCACTTTATTACAAATATTTTTCATATGGGTTGCTATTTTAAGTAATTGGAGTTTGTACCTCCTCTCCTTCAAGATGGTCCCATTCCGTTGGTAAAAGAAGGTTTTTTTTTCATGCTGAGTATTTAATATTCGGATGCCCCACTTAGATTGAATTTGAAGACGTTCAACATTGGATGTCTATCGTCTCCAACACATTCGAAAATTACTTGAAATTTCTAAGATGTGGGTGCTGTAGCATCATATCCCGCCCGTTATGCTACGTCTTTTAGAACATTTTTGGACATAATAATTTTCACACTCTTTTTTAGATTGAGGATCACTGACGAGGGTTAAGTACCCGAAACGTGCATGTCTGGTCCATGCTGCAAATTTATCTGTTCTTAAATGAGGATTTATTGAATTTGAAGACGTTTAACATTCTAGATGATATAGATGTTCCTGTAGTTTTACATGGTCTGTCTGGTTTCTGATTGGACGATAAAGCAGACAAGTGTCAGCGAATAGACTTAACTTGTGACGATATGTTATTTATTTGAATACTGAAATAGATTTTAAGATTGGGAATATTTTATATGGAATGTTTTGCTTAAAAAATTCTGACATTAATTATCACATTGGCAAAATATCGTATTTACAGACAGAAAGTGAGAAATGCAATGCACTTTAGACAAGGTTTTAAACAAGAACTTCTGCAGTACAGAAAATATGAAAAGTATATGTATATGAAAAACATTGATAAGTTTATACACAATTTTTCGTTTTCTTGACTAAGCACTCTAAACTATATAATTTAGTATATAACATGCACATTGGATAGAATATATGTATCTTGTGAATGCGTTTATTGGAATCATTGTTATAATCATATTGTATATACTTTATAATGATACATTTTAAAACTGATTAAAAAAGGAAAAGAAATCACAAATTCTATATCATAACCAGTAAGCACAGATAATATGGAAGTGTTCAAACTCTTTGTCTTCTTGGAGAAAATGATTCACGTTTTCATGTGCCCTTCATTTGAACTGTTTTCTTATTCACCTTTCTAATGATTGTGAAACTAGCAAAGTTTGCACATAAAACGGGATATCATATTACAGATAAATACGCTCTTTTACGTCAAGACTCAGTTAATAAGAAAATGATTTGAAAGCAAAAAAAGTGTGAATTGTGAAGAAAATATATGACCTCCTTTGTAAAGAAAATATGTGATTCATTCGCGACATTTCCTACAAGTCGATAATAATTGGGTGAATAGTTTTTAATTTCTCGGAAACCAAGAATATTTTTCAGACGTTTTATTGGAGTTTGACCTACTAGTAGGTGAATTTCTGGGTTTATGTAGGCGCTGTACTCCAGGGGATAAAGGAAGACCGAAACACAAAAGATGACATCAAAACACTGAACACAAAAGAATATACATAAACCAGAGAGATCAACTGTCAACTGGTGCCGGATGCTAAGTAAGGAGCAAATTATGTGGTTATCCGGATTACGTACACACAAACCTCCAAACCAGCCCGGAATAACGCACATTTGTTGTATATAATCACTTTAAATATACATTGTACCATAGGAAGGTACTTTTTCCATTGTAAATGATGCGATGTATATATATACATGGATAAATCCAATATTAGGGGGTCAAGGTAGATTTTGTTCTACACATACATGGGTCAATCCAATATTTAGGGGATCCAGGTAGATTTTATTCTACACAAACTGTATCCATCTAGATAAACCATAGCCACATATACCATAGCCCATTTTCCTTTAAACTTTTAATTATGAAATCAATTGATTTGAAATGAAATTTGGGTCCTGTAGCATCATATTCCAACAATCCTGCTACGTCTTTTGGTAAATTTTAGGACATGATAACTTTAACACTCTTTCGCCATAATACATTGTTTAGATTGAGGATCACTGACGTAAAATCTGTCCTGAAAGTCGAAATATGAAAATGCGAAAGGACTAGGTGTGCTAACCCTATAATTTCGAAGAAACATATTTTTGATCAAAAGAATAATTAATTATCACGTTTTGCAAAGTTGAATGTTTGAGAAAATACTGCGTCATAATTTTGAGCCCTCGTAACGTCACGTGCGTGAGGTATGACGTCATGTTTGACGTCATTTACCCTGAATGACGCAAAACTCAGGAAAATCATCGTATTTTACACACAAATCTTCAAAATTCATCTATGCTCCAGGCCTCGCCCACGAATCTTTTTATGCAAATTAAAAGGCCGATCAGAAATCTATCGATTGGCACAAAAATATTTATGGGCAAGGCCTGGATTACCACTTGATTTCATAGTTTTGTATCGAAATATCGCTCATTTATTGATTTTTTCAATGATTTCAGCGTTTTTAGACGTTTTGAGAGACGTATTATTCAGTGTAGGAAATAAAAAAAGGCTTTCATGATTTGGACTCACCATACATTTGACATTTTATAATTTAGAATATTATGGATATATAAACAACTTTGAAAATAGGGCCAAAATGACAGGTTACCGCACCTACTCCTTTTATCCTTGATTACGTGCGCACAACCCTTCCACTTTTCCGATTACCCTGAGGTCTCGAAGAACGTCCAATTGTGGTGTAATACAACCTCCTTACTGTCAGATGACCACACACAAACAAGACCGCAAAACGCAGGGTCCTTACCAACACAGATGGATATGTAAATGGATATAAGAAGAGGGCGTACCTACTACAGTCCGTGCTCTGTCGACTGTAGCGAGTTCATGTATGTTATCACCCGAGGAGTCCGACTGACATTCAGAGAGGACAGGTGGTCGGGGCACTGTCTTCTCCAAGGAGGTTTGGACAGGGCCCGTCATGGAGTCCAATCAGTCAGAGTTCAAGTCTTTTAAAGAATACGCTGGTACAAGACTGTAGATTGGTCAAGTACCTAGCCTAGTGTCCGTCTGATGATATTAGGATCATTTCCACGGTATAAAAGGCGTTTGATGATTCTGACGCATTTTCGATGGTTATGCTGTTTACCTTTGATCCTTCTAATTTTGTTCATCATATCACAATAAAATGCGTGTTGAGAAACACCCAAACTAATGTTCTTTATTGCTTGTATAGATCCGAATCTTTAAAGAAGGTGACTGTAATTTTTGTAAAATTTCCAGAAAGTCTTAACGAGGTGATGAAAGCGGAAACCTTGACTGAAAAGTTTCTTCGTAATTTGTAAATTTCTACTGTGAAAATCCAAAAGACTGGTACATGCTCTAGCGTACCGAATGAGCTGTGATATGTAAATGCCGTATTACGGTAGTCTTGGAACATCGCCGTCAAGCCAGGGGAAATTTACTATCTTGAATCCAAAATCATATTTTTGTCAGAAACACTTGTATGAATATTTTCCAAAAATGGTAGGGTTAGGGTTGGGTTTTTGTATTTGTAACGTTTGCCTTTTTAAGTGTTAATTCTTGTGGATAAATTTCATTCTTATATAATTCAAATACAATAGTCAGAATATCATCCAGATACCTAGAAGTATTATTGAAACATAACAAATCGTCAAATTGTCTTTGCTTTTGGAGACTTTGGATAAATTCTTTTCGTAAGTGTATAAAAAAAACTGCAATCAAACTAAATTTCACATCCATAGATAAGAGAATAAATCAAAGTTAATCTAGAATACATTCGGAGGGATTTCATATCGTATAAACACCCCCCCCCCTCCTCGCAAAAAAAGCACCCTTTGCATATACACCCACTCTTTTGTTCATCTTCGTTTTTTAGGATAACTGAATTGAATATCATTTTCGATTATTAATAAAAAAAAAAAAAAAGCAAATGATTTTTATTACACCAAAATCATATTAAAATCTGAATTTGAAAATCATACACTGTATAAAATGCTCTAAGTTGCTAAAAATGTAATAATTCTTTGCTCTTCAGAAATTTCCATTGTCAAATTATAGGTAGTAAAAATCACGTGATTCTGTTTGTCAACAAAGCAGACGTGCGTATGGGAAACATACTCATAACTCCTCAAGGACCACTATTTCTTCGCTTCGCATTTGAGGCTTTGCCTTGTTTCATATTTCTTTAAACTTTATCCTGACCAACTTTTGTCTAAATTGGAAGGACAGCGCACGAGAAATGAACGAGTGATTTCAGGGCTATATCAAGCCCTTATCTTAACAGCTCCTTTTGAATTTCTAAACAAATCTCATCGAATTTGATCATTCACTTGAATACAAATGAGTTAAAGAAGATCCTGACATTAATCTCAGCACTCGCAATAGAGCGCAAAATTGAGCATCGACGGACCCCTAGTAAAGCTGGAGGTAAGACCAGGTGCCCGGGAGGAGTAAGCATCCCTTGTTGGCTAGCCGCACCCGCGCGAAAATGAAAACAATATACAAAATACATGCACTGTCTGAGGTTATGTCTACATAGAAAGTGCTATGGCGACCATGCCAGGGAAAAATATTCAAAACACTTACTGTCAAACCCCTCGCGGGGAACTTTTTTATGACACTGAAAACATTCACCCAGAATATGACTAAGAAAATAAAAGAATAAAATTGTCAAACATAGTCATGAATAGCATTTGCATGCAAGTATCGCGAACAGTTTTAAGGTTAGTATTCACATAACAAAATTTCATGTCATCAAATAAGAAGTACAGTTAGAGAAAGTACCATTTGGTACTTCCCCCATCATTTTTCATGTCGGCTGTTTTCATGTCAGCTGCTTCCATTTTAGTCTCCTCTAAATTCGGAACACAACTTTCAGGGACACTTAATATGACACATCTTTTAGCATCTCACTGGAGGGCCTCTTATATTCTATTCATGTACTACATTTTCTACTGATCGGTGCCCGGTATGCAACATTATTTCTAATCCTGGATTGCCTTCTTGGTACAAGGCTGTTGTACATCTACGTTGTGAAAAACCCACTCACACCAGCTTCGGTGTACATATTCTTGATGATACACGACCATTTATTCACACCAAGCACTTGGGAACTGAAACCAAAATTACCATTTTCTCCACAGTTTGCCAAAGGCCTTCTGTAAGAATGAAGCTTCAGGAGGAATGCTAGCGATGTATTCCCCATACATGGTGCTTTCTATCATTTGAGCCAATATGACGTTGACTCAATCCCCCTGAAATTCAATTAAATGTAATATAAATTATTTTAGTTACTAATCTATTTTTTTTTATTATTTAAAATTCATACATTGATCAACTAACATAAAACACTGAAAAATACTTTGAAATGGTTTTGTACGCAAAATTCCCGATGTATGTTTTTTTTTCTCCACCTGAATAGAATTACTAATTGCAATAAATAAATCAGTAGTCTTACCTTCAACTGAATGAACATCCTGGAAAAGTGAATCTGTTCAATACTAGGCTGACAGTAGTGTTCATCCATCGCTCTCAGTCCATAAAAAACTTGCAGTAATAGAAATAGACAGTATTTAAGAGGAATTTCGCATAGCTATTCCCGAGTAGTCCTTTCTCCTACAAATAACTTTCGGTTTCATTGGAAATCGGCTCTGCTTGCTTTGTAGATGTTCCGACGTCTTGATTGGTCAATTGGGCCATCCGAGCATTTAAGGCTTTTCGAAAGGCATAGACGTATGAGTTATGTTCATCCAAGAAGTTATAACGAACGCCCTTGTAATGAAGGTACCTCAGCATACCCACGGCAAGCATGTAGAGGGTCATTTGAGTGTATTGATTGTCTTGATCATAAGCTTGCTTAACCGTTTATTAATGTCCGTAATCTAAAAATTCGAAAGCTCAGAAATATGGTTCCAATGCAGCTTGCATTCTTGTCGATCTCCAATCTTTGAACTTTGAAACGAGCCATTCTGTGCTCTTGTGCGTATTCTTGTCATTAGATTCAGTACCGCTATCCCCAATTAAGTTAAGAAGATCCTGACGATAATCTCAACAGCACTCACAATAGAGCACCAAACTGAGCATCGACGGACCCTTAGCAAGCTAGAGGTGGGACCAGGTGCCCGGGAGGAGTAAGCATCCCCTGTTGGCTAGCCGCACCCGCTGTCGATGTTCATGCACGGAAATAAAAATAATATATAAAATGCATGCATTGCACTGTCTAAGGTTATATCTATATAGAAAGGGCTATGGCGACCATGTCAGGATAAATATTCAAAACACTTACTGTCAAACCCAACTGCGACAACATCACTTGTACTAGAATCTTCATTGTGCGCACGTAATCCAGGATAACCGCACCTTCTGCTATTTCCGTGGCAGATGGCCGTTTTAAGTCGGCACCGGTTGCCCATTGGTCTCGTTGGTTTATGTGCAGTTCTTTGTGTTTGATGTTTCTGTGTTGTGCGTTGACGTTCTTTGTCCCTTTTGCGTCTCTTCCTGTGCTTGTCTGCTGTGTTTTTGCATTGGGTGTTTTGGGGTTTTGCTGTGGGTGCTGCAGCCTGGTGTTGTTGGAGATTCCCATTCTTTGCTTCATTTAAACTTTTCAGTAAATTGGCTTTTCTAGTTCGTCGAGACTATTGTCGATGGCGAGGGGCACTTGCGCCAATATAAAATTTCCGGTGTCAAACATGGATAGAAATTGTCCATAACTTAAGGGAGAATTTAACACCATGAAGGAGGCAGCATTACTTGTTTTCTCACTTCCTGGGAAAAGTACCGTATGAACTTGCTTGAAATATAAGATAAACTCATTGATTTATAAAATGGACTGGCCTAATTAACTTTGAAAAACACCCGACGTCATTTAAAGAATAATGTCGCCTTTAGGAAATTTTGACTTTGTGCAAACCACGACGCCCTTTCCGTGTTATCGGGGGAAAATGGCGTTACAAACCTCTTATTTAATGTGCTATAAAAGCATTGATACCAGATATATCTCGTTGAAATCATCATATGACAAATTTACATAACAGGAAAGTGGATGTCAGTCACTTTTGTTAAAATCGACCATTTTAGAAGAAAAAAAAATCGGAAATGTAAAGTCTTGTAACATTCTAATCCTAAATTCAATTTCATCATTTCATTACGATATCATCTTTCGACATCAATGATCTTTAAATATCAATTCTCTGTAAGGACCAAAATATTCTTGAAATAGCATGTCATGGATTTTTATGATTTTCTCTATAATTGGCATGTGTAATGCACTGAATACAAAAATAACATTTTTTTTAAATAACAACTTCGGTTGCCATGGAAACGAGGTCTGTCTATTTATAGCACTAAAACAATGGTCAGATATGTCATCTTTGGTTATTATGTTGCCATGGAAACCACTGTCAGAGAGTATTGGTTTTAAGAAGAAATAGTCTTTAAAACCTCTTTTTGTTTTTAGAAAATTGAATAATTCTTTAAATTTCTTTCAATCAGCCGAATCCTCTTAATCAAAATCAGTCAAAAATTTGCATTAAATACAGTCAAAATTTTTGTCCAATATTGAGCATTTTTAAGCAAAAATAACACAAAATGTCAGGATGATACCACCATCACTGTTGTCAGAAAAAAATATTTTTCATCTGATAAATATAATAACTGAAAAAAAAAAATAAGTTGGACCTTGTTTTGTTTTTCTACATTTTGAGGTCAAAATGGTTGCCTTGGCAACTTTTCATTTGACTTCATCTTTTCAAATTGATATTGAGCATCGTTTAAATTACGTAAATTGCTGAAGCTTTATGTAGGAAAAGAAGATATTATACTTTGTTTGAGCACTTCCAAAATTTGTCAAGGTCATTGACCCTTAGTTCAAGGTCAACTCAAAATATTGGTTCCAATTTCACTAAAATTTGCATTTTGGTTGTTATTTATTGTTCCTAATTTTAAGCTTGTCTGTCATATATCTGTATCAAAAATACTTCTTTCTAAAATTAGAGCCGATAGGAAGACAAAAACATTACAATTTTTAGTTAAGACCATTTCTCCTAATAAAATAAGCTCCTAACGAAAATCATGATAATCTTACATTTTTTAATTTGTATGTATGAAATACTAGCTTTAAATCAAGAATGTTATTGATTTTGAGATTTTGCAACTTCGGTCAATAAATAGGGGATCTATTCAAAATTACTATGTATTTAACTCAATACCACAAGATTTCTGAGTAACTGCCTCTCATATTTTTGAAAAATCAAAGAATTTTGTCAAATTTTGTGAATCACAGTCAGGATGACCTTGACATTGGATCATGATGCCCTTTTATATCCACTAAAAATTGCTTAAAAATATATAAGGGACAGCTAAACATTAACCAGTAAATTACTATATGTGTAATGGTACTGAACAGAAAGTCACCATGGTAACCATCTTCTATACCCTTTTGAATAAAATTTTGAAGAGGTCCCACTCAAAACTTAGCATTTTCTTCAAAGGAGCTGTTAAGATAAGGGCCGGATTTAGCCCTGAAAGCACTCGATTATTTCTCGTGCGTTGTCCTTCCACTTTAGAAAATAATTAGTCAGGATAAAAATATAAAGTATTATAAGATTCCTAGTAGGTATTTTATGTAAATAAATTTGGTGAAAGATGTTATAATTACGAGTTGAACAGGTAGGGATACAGACGACGGAAAACGTCGAATATCGAACGAAAATGCACAAAAAATGCATTCTTTTACACATTTTTTATGTTTATTATACTTCTGTTACCTTTTCAAGTCTAAATTGGATAAGAGAAATTAACTTTGAGGTTATTATATCAATATAATCGGCAAACTCTGCAATCCGGAAACTGAAAAACGGTTTTATTTCGTTCTTCTCAGCTACTAATGTAGCTTTCTGGCGCGAAATACACACGGTGTAGAAATAGACAATTTTCTCGTTTATTTCCTTCTAAACGGTTAAATATTTGATCAGAACACACTCTGAATATATTGTTCCATGATATAAAATGCAAAAAAAATCAATGATGACCTATTTTATCGCTCCAGAGACACATTTAAAAATAGTCATCCATCCCCCCTTTTTTCGTTTTTCGCCTGTGGGACATTGTTCCCCCCCCCCTCGCTTCAGAACCCCACTTAGTCAGAAAATGTGTTTTATTGATATACACCTTTGGTGAAAGTGGCATTGTAAAGCGAGGGGGGGGGGGAACGATGTTGTATAAAACTTTTCCGTTTTCCATTGATTTCTGTGTAAAAAAAACGCTTATTTTGCCCCAAAGATCGGTCTTATTTTGAATAAATTATCCCATCTGATAGCAGATTCATATGTGGACCAAGTTACTTGACATTTCTACCGAAAAAATTCTTAAATTTTGTATTTTGAAATATCGACTTTTCAGGGCAGATTTTACGCCTTATCTTAACAGCTCCTTCGAGGACTTTACTTTAAAAATAATTGGCACAAGTTAAGCTGACATTACAGCATTTTTTCCCTTAAAGTTCAGCAAAATCATTTAATATCAGGATCTTTTCCGGTCTAAAATGGGGACTCTTTAAAACAGGTTTTTGCCTACATTTTGACAAAAAGAATAGCAGTTGCAAGCATATTTCTTGGGTAGTATTTATACTATGAAGATATAAAGAAATAAATAAAAGAAATTTCAGTTGACTACATTACCTGTTATCATGGAAACGAGCCTTATGAAAATGCCATATTATAAGTATTCTACTGTTACTTAGAATTTCAAATATGGTTCCCATGGCAACGAAACTGAATTTGTAAAAGGAAGTTAATTTTTGTCTCAGTACATCATATACACCTTCCATACCAAAATTGGTGACATGCCATTTCCACGTGGTATTGAATTTTTTTGGGTCCTTACAGAGAATTGCTATTAATAACAAACTAATTCACTGAAGTCAATTGACTAAACATTTCCATATTTTGAGCGACATTACCATCTTTCATTCCAATATCCTGCCTTTATCGTCAGAATCTTCTTAATCTCATTTGTTGGAAACACAATTCTTCTCATCGTTTTAACAAATGTTAGCGCAATGCGTGTATGAAGATTTTGAAAGTTTAATTGATATTTCTTTCCAATAGCTTCACGAGAACATGAATGATACTTTTGATATAATATGACGTCATCAAGAAATCAACGTGTACGTTGAAAAATGCATTTTTCAAAAACTTCAAGAAAATTTCCCTGTGGATAGAATTAAATATAATTTTGTAGGATGAAGGACAGACAAGAAATTAATAATTTCAGACATTTTGAGAAAAATTGAATTTGGCGTCGAAGTGTTAAATATCTACTTAATTCATCGAAAAATTATCGCACTCAATTTCATTAGTTATTTGGGATGGAATCAAATCGTCAATGTCTCCCTATTCATTATCGACGTCGATCTTCGTACATGTATATGAAAATACATCCATATTTGCGTTCAAACTAGTGCACTGTTACGTTGAAAATGATGTTCACGGCACATGTTTCGTTTGGGCGGAAATAACATGAAAGCGCGCAACTCAAGTGATTGGTTCAATACTCGAAGACGATTAAAATATGCAAGAAATATCATATTTCTTTGTATAACTCTTTCATCGCCAAACAAGAGACCCTAGAGGGGGCCTATATCGCTCACCCGAGAGCATTGACAATCTCGTTTTATTTCGTTCTGGTTCCTTCGGACGTTGTCGTTCTAAATCAACCTGAATTTCCGGTATCCTGATAACCCAGTATAGATTCGCAAGTCTGATTTGCCATTGAACAAGTCGCATGTGTATTTTCGTTTGATATTTGTCACATACCCTTTCGTTTTAGATGCTTACTTCACCTATAGCCAATCAGACGCGGACATCTATATTGGGTTATCGGGATACCGGAAATTTAGGTTGATTTAGAACGACAACGTCCGAAGGATCCATAACGAAAGCAAACAAATTGAAAACATTGTGAGAAATAGCACTGGAAAATGATAACAAACTCGACGTCAGTTAAGAAAGATGGGTACCTTCGTGCTAGTGAGGGGTATGATATAGTGGGAGGGGGCACTAAACAAGTGCCGGTGTTTCCTATCGGCAAATGTGGTATTGAACAGTGAGTACTTTTTCTAATATATAATATATTGTAAAACACCTGCTCAGTATCAGACAGTGTTATCATTAACACTGATTAAGGAGGGATGTTGCTTAGTAGGCGTGGAATATCTGAGAAAGAATGTTGCATAGTAGGCGTGGCTTATCTGAGGGAATGTTGTATTGAAGGTGTAGCTTATTTTAGAAAGAATGTTGCATAGTAGGCATGGCTTATTTGAGATGGAATGTTGCACAGTAGGCGTGGGTTATCCGAGAGGGAATGTTGCATAGTACGCGTTGCTTATTGTTGCTTAGTAAACGTGTCTTATCTATGAGGGAATGTTGAATAGTAGGTGTGGCTTATCTGAGATGGAATGTTGCATTGTAGGCTTGGCTTATTTGATGGAATGTTGCATAGTAGGCGTGGGTTTTCTGAGAGGGAATGTTGCATAGTAGGCGTGTCTTTTCTGAGAAGGAATTTTGTTTAGTAGGCGTGTCTAATATGAGAAGGACTGTTTCATAGTGGGCGTGGCTTATCTGAGAGGGAATGCTGCATAGTAAGCATGGCAATCTGAGAAGGAATTTATTTGACAACAAATACCTGGCGAGCATATAGGGAGAAAATCTCAAGATATATTAGAATTGGATTACCATATGAATATTTCAGCGGAGAGAATGGAAGAGATCCAAAGCTTAACACACCCATAGCATGAAAAAAAAAACAAAACAAAGGGGAGTATAAAGTATATGTGTCAATATTTATAAAATAACTGTCTTTTGGAATATGATTATACTGTGATAACCTATGATGGATCCTGGAAATATGTTCCATTATGTGCTTTCGCGCATTGTGAGAATAATAGGTTCTATCACGATCTACTGAGTGAGACATAGAAATTTACACGATTGACCGAAATTTCATCTTTTCCCGATTGGAGCTTAGCGGAACGAGGGAAAAGACGAAAAATTTCCGTCACGAGTGACCGGGGGGGGGGGGGGTTCTAAGCCGTCAGGGAAAGTCCAGCGTATGGTTTTGAAAAGGACAACAAATGTATATTATAATACTAAATACGTAAAACAGGAAATTAAAATAAGCTTTTTGGCATTTTGCTGGTTTTTGAAAAAATAAAATCAAAAATTAAGCATTAAAGTTGTTTTGGCAAATTCCAGGGGTCGGGGGGAATCTCCCCTCTAGGTATATGTTTGTTCAGGTCCATCGCCTTGGTAATCTTCGCACAACAATCTTTAATTTGTTTTGACAATGAGCAATGATTTATTGTAGAAGTATGTCAAGGCAAGATATTATGTAACGAATAACAAATCTTGATCAAGGGTACAATAAAATCGATCAAGAATTCTTAAAGGACCACTATGCATTGACGAGGACGAATGGTTAAAAGGTAAACTAATGTAAAGTCTGACTTTAAAAGCAATTTGTATTATAAGAAAGGAATGTCAGCATGTAATTTCAATCAAAATGGTAATGATAGTACTTTAAGCGAAATCATTTTCTTTAAAAAAAAATGTATTTGCATTTTTGAAAGGAAAAATAATTTGCGTTATTCTATTGAATCTATTTACGTTACAAAGTTGTTTTACCAAATCATTTCGCATTCTACATTTAGCAGGATTGCAAAGCAATTCAAGTGATTGAATATGTTCTTTATCATTTTGGTTATTTAAAACGGAATTTGAGAAACCATAAACAGGAGAAGGGTGTAAGAGCTTGCCCATGGCAAAACCTTTTATTTGAATCCAGATGTCAAATAAATGCTCAATTTGGATATCTAGCTACGTTGCACTTTATGTGGTCTTTTGTGTTTTTAAAATGTTTCTATGGTGTGAGTTGCTGCCTCTTGTCTCCTTTGCGTCTCTTTCTGCGAGTGTCTGCTCTGCTTTTTTTTTTGTATTGGGTGATTATATGGGGTTTTACTGTGGGTACTGCAGCCGATCTCCTCTTTCTTTTAAATGGAATTCTTAAAGGATTGTACTACTAAATGAATAGTTACTTAAATAAAGGAATTCTTTAAAGGTGGCGCCACTAAAATGTATAAGTGAAGTTGAGTTAAAGGATTTCTTTGAAGGTGGCTCCACTGAAATGTACAAAACAATTATCTGTTGATTAGTTTCAATTAACTTGAATTTATGAAATTATTTGAAGGTGGCGACTCTGAAATGAATAGTTACTGATTTATTTGAACTTGAATAAAGGAATTATTTGAAGGTGGCGCCTCTGAAATGAATAGAACTTTACGGATTCATTTGAACTTAAATTAAAGGAATTCTTTGAAGGTGGTGCCACTGAAATGTATATTTACTGGTCAATTCAATTTGAAATTATTTGATAACTACCAAAATAAAATAGTTGACATCCAAAGTTTGATCCAGTTTTCATGCTTCATGACCGTAGACTATCATATCGATTTCTTATTGTTATTAGAGAGCATATATATTATTTAAGGATAAAAGTATATCTGCTAGAGTCCCTATGCTACAGATACGGCCAACGACACTGTGCTACTTAGATAGGTTGGGTGAGTTGGCTGCATTTCATCAGGTTTAATAAAGTCGGAATGAAAATAGCTGATTTTCCAGTAGATTCTTTGGGCGGACAGACACCAGACATCACAAAATTTCGGCGATATTTTCATTATGACGTCAAAATGAAAAACATGACAACGCATAAAGTCAGTGCGATCAAATATGACGTCACAATTCAAAATTTTGCCAAATGTTGTGATTTCTGGTGTCTGTGCATAGAAAATCAAGGTATAAAACGGTCATAAATATTTTCTGGAAAATAGACTATTGAAAGAAAGTATAAGTAACAGCGGGAAAAATGTGCATTTTCGGTATAGGGTAGGGGTTCCCTGTTGACTCCATCTAGATCTGCGCTTGATAGTAATATTTTTCACTCTTTTAAAATTTACACTGAAAATTGATTTATATTTTGTAACTGGTTCCGGTTTGATATCGATATTTTATTATCTACCTTATCAAAGACGCTTTTTCACCAGTTTGTGTATAGCTTTAAAATCGGTGTCTTCATGGGTAATGGTAGATTTTTATAATAAATAAAAATATCCAGGAAGACATCGGGAAAAAATATGTGACTTCAATACCTTGATCGTTCAATCAGATACACCGAGTTTGATACTAATTAGAAGACTCTGAAATGGTTTGAGCACCTGAGGATGGTTGCTGAGAGGAAAGGGGGAGGGGTTTTAAACTAGAGCACCAGACATCCAGACATGTTTTTGATATCGACACTCGTCATTGGGTAAAAACAGGTAACACATTTCTGTTTTGCAGGTACATGTACATACTGACTGAAATTTGTACCAGATGTTTCTACTAGTTCATGGTATCATGGTCCCCCAATGAAAACGTTAAACATGAATTATATAATCTTCACTTATCATTTTTACATGTATTTGTAATGCAGTAAAGAGCTTGCATGTACGTGTGTAGTAGACCATTTTGGACATCGACTATGCAGAGGTGAGACTGAATAATTTTTAAAACGTATTGACCTTCTGGCAGGGTCGATCTATCATCAAATTTGAAAATTCAATACAAATGAAAAAAAAAGTTTTTTGAAGAGTTTTCATATCTAGGCCTATAAAATATACAGCACCATATTTGTTTTGAAAGCTGCCTAAGCTCAATCGTCATGTATTGTCATTAGGTGGAAGGTATGACTTGGAACCTCGGCCTCTTACAATACAGAGACTTTTCAAATTAACCTGCTTTTTTGGAGAAAATACCCAATGGTTCACATACTTTTCTTACTGTCATTTTATGCATTCCTAATCACCCAGGAATTGCCTTAAGTTATACTGCTCTTTTTAACTTCTGATTGCTTAATACCGGATATGGAAAAGAACTCCAACGAAACCACTTTACACTGACCACAGCGGAACACACCCACATGATACAACAAATAATGGACATCAGACAAAGCAAGTACAACAAACAACAAGGAACAACAAAACATCTCGTAACACAGCGGAACACACCCACAGGATACAACAAATAATGAACATCAGACAAAACAAGTACAACAAACAACAAGAGACAACAAAACATCTCGTAACACAGCGGAACACACCCACAGGATACAACAAATAATGAACATCAGACAAAACAAGTACAACAAACAACAAGAGACAACAAAACATCTCGTAACACAGCGGAACACACCCACAGGATACAACAAATAATGAACATCAGACATAACAAGTACAACAAACAACAAGAGACAACAAAACATCCCGTAACACAGCGGAACACACCCACAGGATAAATAAATAATGGACATCAGACAAAACAAGTACAACAAACAACAAGGAACAACAAAACATCTCGTAACACAGCGGAACACACCCACAGGATATAATAAATAATGAACATCAGACAAAACAAGTACAAAAAACAACAAGGGACAACAAAACATCTCGTAATACAGCAGAACACACCACAGGATGCCATAAATAATGGACATCAGACAAAGCAAGTACAACAAACAACAAGAGACAACAAAACATCCTGTAACACAGCGGAACACACCCACAGAATACAACAAGTAATAGACATCAGACAAAACAAGTACAACAAACAACAAGAGACAACAAAACATCCCGTAACACACCCACATGAAACGATTAATTTGGTAAATTCCATGAGTTGGGGTCCTCAATTCCCCCTTTTTTTCTTCCCAGAAACCACGGATGTTTTGCTTTCACGTGTCTGCATGTCGCGTCAGTCAGTCATTCTATATCGCCCTATATATCAGAGGATATAAGCAGCATGATACATGTATCAATAAAGTTATGTAAGAAAATCGAAAAAAGAATGTTTTCTGATACATTTTTGCTAAAGAATTCGCCAAAGGCTGTTACATCTGGTGACGTTCTTTATTAACATTATATTATGTATACTAGTAATAGAATCATTAGATACATACTTTATTACCTCATGTTATCGATGTTTATATAACTGTCCTACATCTGTTACGTTATCATCGATTTGAAACTGGAAACCAGACTGTTTGTTGAATATCAAATACTTTTCAATATCAATTTACATAGTTTTATGCAACATAAAGTATGCTACTGCATCTAATAGTAACATCAGAGAGAGAATGCTATTAATAGACATTTTTCATCGTGACGAACTTCGCACTACGAACTTCGTACTTCGCACTTCGAACATTGAAGAAAAAGTGGCGTAGCTGCCGTTCGCGTATAAACTCATAAGCGGAATCATCTACATTTTGATTAGTATACTCAATGGAATGGTATATTGGACTTCCTGTACAACTGGCTCGCTTTTTTCGGCAACCAACTTATGAAATTAAAGTTCGAAGTGCGAAGTGCGAAGTTCTTCACGGTGAAAAAAGTCTATTTATACTACAAGAGTGCGACTTCTCTCTCTGTATTCGGATAAATTGAAGGGTCCCATGTACGTAATCCGGATAAGTACGTAATTTGCTATTTATAACAAACGGTCAACCAAAGTTAGCCCCGGATGCACACTTTTCTTCTTATTTCAAAAACAGTAAAACTTGTTCCACATTGCCAGTGCTTGGTTCATTTCTGTGTCCACCTGAAATCCTGTCCACCGAATTAAGGTATGTAGATTGTACCTCTGGTCTAAAGTTTGGAAAATTATTAATACATGGATACCCCATATTTTTCAACATTGAGTATTTAGTGAATACAGGTTTCAAATATAGTTCTTGTTGAAAGTTGTTTTCTTCTTCTTCTTCCGGTTACTGAATAATCTCCTCTGGAGTATTGTCGCAGTTTTGTGCGTGCCCAGCTTGAACCATTCAAACCAGTAATTCTGCAATGTGAAAAATGTGAATTTTTGGATTTTTCCATAGGGTGTAATATTTAAGGTGAGGTCATTTGAGTTTATAGGCGTTAAAGATATCCCTACAATATAGGGTCTACACGTATATTTGAAATGTTTTTATACAAGGTTCAAAGGAGATAAGCACGAAAATTCCAAAAAATTATTATAGAGAATATATAAGCTTTCGCAACCAGAGATACGAGCTACTTTAACATCTTGGTAACTCCCGTCTGTATATCTATCGGCGTGAATGCGTTAAATGGTGCCTGCAATTTTGCGTAATATTGGGGATCTTCTCATATTCTATCACAAGTAAGTCATACTCGTAGTGTGTACAATTGGTAACAATCTGAGTAGACTCCAAAACAAGCACTTCTGTTGAACATCCGTTTACTATGAATAGAAACAGCATTTGACGAGCGAAATATGTAAAACATGAAGGGCATATACAATACATGTATATAAAAGGAGAAGACGAATAACTCATAGCAAATGGTAACTTACACTACCCACCATTAATAAGTACCCACCTAATACATTTCTCTCGTTTTCAAAAAAGTAAATATTTTTGTTCTATTCCTTTGAATATCTAAAGAATCAATTCAAGTGATTTTTTGTCTAATTTTTTTTTTTGGTTTTATAAATTTTTGCAATTTTCCCCCCAATATGTCAATTTTTCACATGAAAAACTTCTAAAAATATTCTTAAAATTTTTCCATTTTTGTATGAAGATAAATGCATAATGCAAATAATATATTGTAAATTTTCATGCTATTCAAAGGCTAGAAGAGAAGATAACGGGATGAGCTTTTCATGAAAATTCTAATGACTATACTACCTGGATACTTATTTATGGTGGGTAGTATATATTTTGAATACGGATCAACCCAGATACACAAATGCTTCTAGGGCTCTTATATATAGGAAATAGCATGATGTTCACTGTAAGCTGGTATCACAAACAACGAATACAGTCAGTCGCGGGACCCTCTATTGCACCAAAACTTTGTACGAGAAATATATCAGACGGCATTCGGAATACTGAAAACAATGTTTGCTATGCTAGCTGAAGTGAGCTCATAGTCATTTCAATAAAAATAAATGAGATCTCCCTGTCTGGAATGGCATATACCCCCCCCCCCCCATCCCCAATACAAGCAAACAAACAGACAAAAAGAAAGAAAAGAGACAGAGACAAAAAAAAAAAAAAAAAAAAGAGACCAAAAAAAAAAAAAAAAAAAAAAAAAAAAAAAATTAAAGAGACAAAACGAAAACTACCACAAAATGAAAGTAAATATCTCTGACAGATTTATCGCTCTTACAATGCGCACGAGAATTTAGACGGGTAAGAGCGATGTTTCGGTAGGTACCTTTGAAAGGAATCGATCGCTTGAGGTACAATTGCCAGTTCTCTTTATAATTGAACCACATGCATGGATTTATAGTATATCTTCTGAAAAACAAAAAGATGGAAAAATGCAAGGAATTGATTCAAGTAAGAAACTGATTCAAATTGATGTCAGAAAAACTTATACAATTTAGTTATATCATTTTCAAAACTTGATTACATAAAAGTATATGCAAATATGCGAATAAAATCTACATTTAAAGGTATTTGTCGGTCAGTTTCGGGTAAATGAGAGAATTACAGAAATAAAAGAAAAGACGAAAAAGACGAAATATGGTCTGTTTGTTTGTTTCTGTTTTTGTTTTTATGTCGCAGTAAAGTAAAAAAAAAAATGCTATTGAATGCAGTTTATTTCATATTCATTATTTTGACCTAGAAGTAACACATGGTATTGAAGTTGTATAGGAACATATATCTCTGCATCCCGAGGGGTTGACGAATATAAAACGAGCGATGATTTTGAACTACATTATATTGTCGTGGCATGTCCAGTTAGCGAGTCCGTTTCAACCTTACGGGTCTGAAAAGGGTGGGATTGGTGTATAATAAAAATTGGGATCTTCCACTGAAAACATCAGATAATGTTTTTTTTCATTTCCCATTCAATTCAAAGAAATTTGTCTTCCCTTTATATACAAGATGCATGTGCTCACTTTCATTAATAGAAAGAAAAGTTAGAAAAAGACAAATACATTAATTGACCCATTTCCATCCCAATCTCGTAGCACTTGCCAGCGCGGGGGTGGGAGGGGGGGGGGGTCATGCAGAAATCCCTCCTGGAATTTGCCAATGCTGATTTATCTCATTATTTAAAGATTTAAAATCAAAACATAGGTTGGATCTTCAACCCCTTGAGAACGTTGAGCCCACCACCCCCGGGGAAAAAAATATAGATTCATCGATCGACTTCCTTGTCTTTTTTTTTTCGCTTAAATTGCACATGACGCTGACTTTCTATTTTTATCTTCAGCTATTAGAAATACATAAAATGATAGTATATGAAGCGATGAATACTTCGTCGACATGTAAGCGCTTCTCCTACCTCGCTCATTCATTTTTCACAAAATGTTTGGTTTTTGCCTATTCAATAACAGCACGCTTTGCCGGTTGGTCGGTTTACTCATATGTAGGTCAACGATCGTGCGAATCAAAGGGATGTAACTCCCATACAACCTTCACCTTGGGCTTTTATCTCTCGATCAATATAGAGGAGGTCTGCACTAGAAATATTTTGCAAGGTGAAGTACGTTTCCTATAAATAGAATTATTGACATGTAAGATTCCGACCTCCTTTGTACATAGACGATACAGTGCATGGGGAGGGTTGGCAGTTCTCAAAAGAATATATTACACGTTCCACACAGGTAAGAATAATATTATAATGTGTGTTTATTCGTTCGTTTTGATGACTTTAGTCTGTAGCCTATATTTTTCACGCTGACCGGTCGATTTATGTCTACTTATGTGGGTTGATGAATTATTAGCTCTCCTGATGTGACGGGGTCTTTGTCAAACGTGATCAAGAAATTTAGTAAAAGCGGAAAGAAAATCATATCAAGTATAGGTCACTGGACAAGGTAGACATCCAATGTCCCTAAAGGCAAGAAGTAAAAATTTAACATGTGACATATTGTCTGTTGTGGAATTGGGGGGGGGGGGGGGGTAGTTTAGGAGTATATGTGTATCCAATGTCCCTAAAGGCAAGAAGTAAAAATATAACATACATATTGTCTGTTGTGGGATTTGGGGGGATGGGTAGTTTAAGAGTGTATGTGAAGCAAGCGCAATGCTAGAAATTGTCATCAGTCAGGGCGTGGTGGGGTGGGGGAGTAGTGCCCGTTTGAAATAGATACCCCCCACCCCCTTACAAAGGAAAGTTTGATAAATTTATACAAGTTATTTGATCACAAAACCCATACGTATGTCATATTGGCTAGTCATTCAGTTCATACATATCAAGTTGCAGTTGTCAATATTTTGTTCTTGACACTAGTTTTCTATGACACTGTAATCTATTGTTACTAGTATTCATCATTCATTCTTGAAACTAGAGCAAAATACAGACTCTTATGAAAGATGATGAATCATGGATTTATGAAATACATGTATTATCATCACGACACGTTTGAAGAATGCGCTGAAAATGAGTAAATGGATTTTCATTTAATTTAACGGTAATGCGGAATATGAGGGAAAAATGTATTAATGAAAGTGCCAAATAAAAAGGTAAGGGGATCAACACTATCCCCATGGATGGATCTAAATAAATTCCGGGGACGAGTGGTTTGCCCCTCGAGGAAAGGATGGGGGGAGGGGAGGGGTGGTTGTCATGCCAATGATTTAAAATAAAACACGTTTAAAACATGACTCAACCTACTACACCCCACAAGACCCGTTCTTCCTTCTCTTTACAACTTACGAAAAAAACCCGTTTTTCGTACGCGTAGGTGCATGTGTTTTGATCCCGTGTCAGGCGATCCTATGTGTTCTTATATTAGGATACATATCTCTGACCTTAGATTAAAGACAGGTCAGGTCAGTTCTGTATGATAACATATAGAGAAGTACAACAGTACTGTGACCTTAAATACCCTACATCTGATAGTGCAGTGATTAACCGACACCGACCAAATACAATGTAGACACCTCCGCTAAGGGGTTATCACGCTGCTAAGTGCATGTGTCTGTCGTCCGTCGTCCTATTTCTGTCTGTCTCTTGCACGATCAGTTTTCACATTTTCGACTTCTTTTCGGTAACTAGCGCACGGAGTATCTCCAAACCTTACCAATACCAGTCCCTGGCAGTGGCGTAGCTACCATTGCGGCATATACGCATGGGCTGTGATTTTTTTTTCCCGCATAGCCCCCCCCCCCCCCTTTTTTTTTCATTAGTGTTGATGCTTGTTCTACTGAAATTCGACAGTTATTCCTGATGATGTTGACCCGCTCGTTGCAAGCGAAGTATTGAGTGCGTCTGTACCTGACATCAACACGTGCAAAGCTTCCATTACATTGCTGAATGGTAAAAAATCTTAACCGAATTATAAAGGTGAAGGCCGTAAAAGTTCTCAGATCTCTGCCTAATAGCTTTTTCGTTTGTCTAGAATCTAGAGGAAACAGTTCGTGCACCGTATTGATCGTTTGTGTATTGAAGGAGAGGGAAATAAAAGATCGAAGGCGCGAATCTAGAGCTTTTTTATGTAAGGTAGGGGTGTCCAGTCCGTCGGTGGGAAGGGGGGGGGGGTTGTTCTAACTTGTGATATTAAGAATTACATTTAAACCTGTGTTCAGGGGAATGTTCCATGAAGGTCACATAATTATTGCTGGTGGACTCTTTAAAATACAGGTTCATTAACATGCATGTTCTTTATTTTGGAAATGAAAGCTGGAAAAGTGGGTCACTAAGACAGGTTGAAAATGTGGAAAATGATAATTTTTGTCAAAATCAAAGAGGTCCTAAACCCCTTACTCCCCACCCTCTAGATCTGCGCTCGCTTTTGGATGGTTTATTTTGCAATGCAATGTTTCTACCTCAAATGACGTAACTATGCGTCATGGGGATCAATAAAACATGGATTTATCGGTTTGTCGTTATAGCTTAAACTAGAGTGATCTTAAAACGGTTATTTACATACGAACATGAAAAAAAAAAACATCACAAAGAGCTTCATGTTCCTATTGATACGATCAAACAGATGTTTTCTACTGCACCGGTATTGTTTGCGAATTATCGACGAAGTACACGTAAAACGGAGTGCATGTACCAGGAGATAAGGGAGAAGGGAAGTGGGGGGTCGCAACGCATTTGAAGGGAGCCCATCCTCGTTTTCTTTATTACTGAGTCAACATAAAAAATGTTGCACACATAGTGTAGAATTGACGTTTTCTATGCTTCCCGACAAATGTCGGAGGAACATAAAGTCGCCTTCTTGTACGTTCGTCCGTCCGTCCGATTTCCTGTCATATTAATCCTACATCAAATTGTCACCATACTTCACACACATAATCTTAAGGTCTTTCATCAGAGGCAAAGGTCATCTGATGCATCCGTGATCGCCATGCTAATAACAGCTTTTCTGCATAACATTTGTTAGAAGTTCGCCAAAAATCTGTATAATTATCTTCTCCTAATGATGAAATATTGTCTAAAGTCAGAAAATTGCATTTTCTTTTATGAATTATATGTACCGGAGTTTTATTGTTACAGTACCCTATAGCCAGGGAGGAAGAAGGGGTTAGAGGAGGGGATGGAGGTGCACATAGCTTCAATAAGACGTATTGGTTTAAGAATTTGGTCATGTTTTACTCAAATATTTGTTTTCGGGATTATACCAGCTGTGAAACAGAAGTAAGTTTAAGGTCAAAGAACAAGGGTCAAGGTTACAGGCGCGCATTGAGCCATTGGCAGTTACTTTCTAGAGGACTATCGGGGTGATTTAACGTCACGCATACTTTAAAATCGTACATGTACTATTTACCTATTTTAAAATGCCCATTTGTGTGGGTACTATTCTCACATAGTGTTGCTCATAGAAGGAATGGTGCCCGAGCGTCAGCGAGTGCTACCTTCCAAAAGCTACACTATGAAAGAATAGTCCTTTCACAAAAGGGCATAGGTTTAGTGCATCATATGACCTGGAGAGCAATTTCAAAAGGACCTTAGCTGTTCAGACGATTTACAATGAAGTGGCGACACCTATAGCGTGTTACTCTCCATGCGACGTAACTCTGTAAAGCAAAAAGCAATATTGCCCAGTCGACGGGCACTATTCTCTCATAGTTCCTGCGTGCTCAACCAATGGAATTCCAAGAATTTATCAGGTGATGCACTAAATTTAATTAATACAAATTGTTTTTTAAGGCAAAGGTCACGCAATGTCATTTTAGAAAGTTCAATGTCACGTGTGGACAATTAGGATGCGAAAAAAATATTTATACATGTAACGCTTACCTCTATTTAGAAGTTTATCAAATTTCACAAACTGTTTTGCATGAATTGACTTTCAGACGAAAGGTCATATGAAGGTGAAAGGTCAAGGAAATTCATTTAGTTTAAGATGGTATTTATTTCATTCAAAGTCATATAATACATACAAATATTGTTACAGAATTGGGAAACAAGTAGAAATACTTATATTAATCCCGCTCCTTATAATTATTGCAACTGCTTGGACATTTATGTTGTTGAGTGAAATACCATAACATTGCGTACATGATTGATTTTACATGATAACAAGGAATAAAGGAAAAAAAAATCCTTAGTGTCACTAAAAAAAAAAAAAAAATAGAAAAACACAAATTTTACAAAAAGGATACAAATTTGGTTCGCAGATATTTGATGGAATCACATAGAATATTATATACGTATATACCTGTATATGAGAATATACCCTGAAGTAGTTACACAAAAATGTAGATTTTCATGTTGTAGATTCTTTCTTACAATGGAAAAATACTGAATATCAGTTTTGTCATTCATGTATATAACCTTAAGGGAGAACAAAGTTTCATAAAGAAATTCATTTGAACAATATTCATTGGCCATTATGATAAGGTTAAGGACACTCAGAAAATATATTTTCCCGTATCAATATCGCTCTGCTCAGGATTTGTTGCCCCTGACTTTCCACTTTGTGACCTTGACCTAGGAGATATTTATGAAAATTTTATCTTCTCAGTACACGGCCATACTGGTTATTAAACATCGTTAAAGGCAAACTGAATGATTATAGAATTTTTAAAGCCTAGATTTTGTCGACCCACGCTTATTATATTGAAAGTTTTACTGAATAAGGTTTTGGTACTACTGCACTTTTTATGCGGCAACGTACGTTATGAAACATGCTGCTTGCTTCACTTGTCGTTAGATCTGTATTTGCGGCACTTTGATGGATGCGTTCAATAAATGTTCCTCGGATTTTCTTGTGAAAAAAAGGGTACGAGCAAGCGAAAATATAATTATTTATTTTTTAAAATATTGCACTTTCTAAGGCGCGAGCGAGTGAACTAATTTTATATTTGATATAGGTTCTCCCAGTGAAACATTTCTGATGTTTTCTGTACTCAAAAAGGAATCCCCATAGGAATCTGGTGACCAGGAAGCCTGACACAGAACAAATTTTCGAACAGTTCCCTCTTCCTTGACTTTCAGTGCCATGTATATGGGACAACAAATTTGCTCACAACAAAATTCCTCAAACACAAGAAATATCATTTTCTTCGAAATTCGCGCAATCTGCATTTTCTCGAGACAAGTGTAGGTAATACACTTGTCTCGAGAAGATGACAATCTGAGACTACAACCGACCTTAAAAAAATCTTGAGACAGAAATTTAGTGTTGCGGGCGAGTATTTTTATTTGTAATATTTTTTTTCAGTTTTGAAAAATATGGTACGGGAAATTCAAAGAACATTTAAATTTGGTGTAGCCTTTAATCCATCTACAGTGTAAACATTGGGTTTTCGGAAATTCCATAAAAGGAAAAAAAAATCTGATTCAGATCTTGCAGTTGTAAAATGCAAGTGCGGATATAACGGAGGGTTGGGGTAAGAGAGGTCAGAGTTAGGAACCCCCCCCCCGTCCCTGAATCGAATGCTTCTCTACCAATCAATCAGGTAAAAAAAAAACTATTGAATGGCGGGCATATGATTGCAGGTTAACAAAGTAGTGTCAGCTTATTGCCTGTCACTTTATTAGATAAAGTTCACTTACGCAAGAAGCACTTAACATCGATCCCACAGACGCGTGAATAACGGCTGATCACGTTTTTAACTGAACATTGTCTCTTCTTCGGTTTTCTAAAACAAAACCAAATTAGTCGAGAAATCGGAGACCATAGGCAGAATGTCACGAGAAGCATTTCTTAGATTTCTCCCTGAAATAGACATCTTCACTTCCGGGTCCTGAAGAATTGACATTTTTTTTCCAAAGAGAATTGACGTCAAATGCTAGCAACAGATTCAATCGTTGCAGATGCATGCTTCTTGTCTACACAAGTTGAGTCTGAGAATGTTGACATACTTTAAAAGGGGAAGCAATTGGTCTCTTATCTAGTCACTGATCAAATATACCACCTTGTTTAACTAGCACTGAATGTGTTTTATCTACTTTTATCATCTCTTTATCAGACTGGATATATGTTATTTGTAGCTAGCTTGTAGAAAGGTGAGAGCTATATCTTTTCATTTGTTGTATCTTTTTGAAAGCACAATTAAGTCAACCGAACTTGAAGCAGTTTTGTAACTGGATAGGCCAATCAAATTTGTTACTGTATAATGCTATAAGCCAATCAAATTTGTAACAATATTTAATCATCCAATAGCGTAGTTAGGGCAATATTAAGTGGATAATTTTCATGATGCTATCACGCAGAGGTTCAGATGCCTCACATATACTTACTACGTGACGTCATTAGGCACAAGGGCTATTCGCAGACCCCGACAGGCTGGCATGCACTCTAAATGGAACATGCAAGCGAGATGTACCCGAAAAAATCAAAATTTCTTTGAAGAGTGAGGATGTGTGTGTGCGGAAGTGGGGGGGGGGGGGTTGTATTACGATTCGTTATGCACATTTGGGTATACCAATGATGCATAGACACAAGCTTAAGATTGTATTTCTGGTCTAATAATGTATGTAAGTTGAAAAATATGCATCACCAAGAAAATTTTTGAATTCCATACTTTTGCCTTTGCATCACTGTCTGACCCAAAACACTACCCAGCAGTAACCAACAATCGTCTTGTGTCAACTTGTCGGACTAGGTTGATTGATGATGTTGGTTTAAACACTCATAATTCATTATTGTAAACAACGTATCTTGTTCTAAATAAATCTGATATACGGGATTAGTCTGAAAAGTGAATTTAACCCCCTCCCTCCACACAGAAACAATTTTTAAAAACAAAAGAATGAATGAAAACAAAAGACAGTGCATGTCATTGATTTTATGATGTAGTAATCGATGGTAGCATAGACTTTATTTACTCTTAAATGCTATTTATATCGAACCCCCTGTTTCCCTACAAATGAAATATTTGGGGTGTTTTCTTGTCTTCCTTTCCGATATTTTCTATCGGTTTCCGGGTGATAACACACGCAGTTTGGAGGTATATAAAGGGACCATCCGGTTATGTTTCGACGAGGTTAAAGGAAGTTGATTAATTCTTACCTTTTTCAAGTGCGGATTACGAGCGAGGGGGGGGGGGATGGGTGGGGGATCAGGGGTCAGGACCCACCCCACCCCCGAATATACCAATGATGCTTATTTTTCCCGATTTTAAGTACAATTTTTATTTTCAAATTCATTGGCTGCCCTCTCTGTACAGATTGGATCCCGATGAGTTGGATCTCCATTGACGGATTGGACTCCCTGACGGGCTCCCCCCCCCCTCCCTCCCTGGAAAAAACATGTCTAAATCCGGCCATCTTTTAATCGGATTTTGATTTTTTACGTGTATCATGTTTAACCTGCACATATTGATTACATAACAAAGGGTATTTCTTTTAACCATGTAACTAAAATCTAGTAACAATATATAGGAATTTTTCAAGAAGACTCAAATTCGTAGAATTTATCACATTTTTCGAGAATAATCTTTTTACCCCCCCCCCCTCTAATGTGTTTTGTTTTTACCTCTGTTGTAAAAGTTTTAGTCTCATTTAAAACTAAGAAGTAAATCTCAAGTAGAGTTTACTTTTATTATTATGTACTTTTTTGTCCTCTTTTTTTTATCAAATGTACAGCCATTTATTACACTTCCCAGTTGCTAAATTTTCTATGGGTTATCTAAAGGGATCTAACTCGGCGTCTAAGGAAAAATGGGCTAGTCATCGTTTAAGTCCTCAGTAATAGGCTTATCAATATCAAAACCATTTTTCTGTGGTGTATATTTCATACAAAAATTGAAATCGGTACCTCCCCTACAAGCCGAGATACGCCCAATACCGCTCTCTTGCGAGCGCCGCATTTCTAGGTCGGACAAAAAATCGGGCATCATCGATCAATTTGAGGCACCGCTTGACCATTCAATGAAGCGAACATCTCAAATACATATTATATTAACATTACACGAAATAGCCCAATAAATGCTTCGTGCAATTTCAAATGTCTTTTTTAACGATTTCGAAATAATTAAGACATTCCACTTGTGCAGAATTATGAATGACATATATATATATGCACATGTAAAGAGGTACAGGTTTTCATATACCAGCGATGTTTGAGATATCATGCAGTTATATGTCTTTGAAGTGTTCGGACCATTAAATGACCAAGCAATGACCAAATTTTGTTTCTAGTGCCTGATTATCACCGGACAACTTTTCGTCCGACCCAGAAATTTAAGCCTATTTCTGAAGACGTCAATTTTTCGTTAAACGCCGACTTAGATCCCCATAATAACCCATAGTAAATAGAGCAACCGAGAAGCGTGATAAATCCCTGTGATCAAATGTATAATAGGTATAGTTTTATAGTAGTACTGCATTAAAAAGTGCATTAATTTGCTAAAATTTGATAATTACATGTGCATATATTAGAAGACATAAATCTTGTGTCAGATACATGTGGTTTATATGTCTGTTTTTGAATTTAAAACTATTTAGAATGAAATGTCGTTCAAGATAAGTAATTTACGGAAATACTAGGACGATATATTAATTTTGAACATTTTTCGTTGGGCTCGGGTCATCCAGCGCGTAATCAGAGTACTTTTCAACTGGAAGCACTGTCAGTTAGGGTTGAGGGATTGCTTTGAGGTCCCCAATGGGTACAGGGAGAAGCCGTTGTGGCGATCCAAGGGGCTTTGTCCTGGAATCTAATGGATTTTATACATTTACAGGGCAGTTTTCTACATTGAAATGACCCTTTCAGTTTGTACACTTTCTTTTATCCTTTTTGTAAAACGATGTCGAAGCATCTGCGTACATGCCATGATGCGCACGCCTGTCTACGCGCCTGCATTTTTTATGAAGCATGCAGAGCAAAAGCGGCGTCCGTCTGTCTGGCAGTCATTTCCTTGAATATAAAATAAGATATTTCAGGCAACATTAAAATTTCTTTTGCTTCTATTATTTCAGTCTTCCTTTGACCTTGACGTACTATATATAGCTACTATAATTAATATTATAAATCGAAGGTCAAGGCCACAAATGCTATGTAAAGCGTGGTCTATTAATATCATGTTATATTTATACCTCCCTCCGCAAACAAAGTTTGGGGATATATAGGAATCACCCTGTCTGTCTATCCGTCCATCTGTCTGTTAATCACACCTTGTCCAGTACGTAACTCTTCCCTGTGGATAGATTTCAATAATATTTCACAGAAATATTTCTTAGGACCCAAAAGTGTGTCATGACCTTGAACCAAGGTCATAGATCAAGGTCACAATAGACACAATTAGTAATACCAATGGTATTGGTCCAGAACATAACTCCTCCTGTGGATGGATTTCAATGAAATTTCACAGAAAGGGTGTGTCATGACCTTGGTTCGTCATGACCTTTAACCAAGGTCATATGCCAAAGGTCAAGGTCACAATATACACCATTAGTAAAACCTTGTCCAGAGCATAACTCCCCCCATGGATGAAATACAATAATATTTTACAGAAATGTTCCTTAGGACCTAATGGTATGTCATAACCTTGAACTACGGTCAACGGTCAAGGCCACAAAAGATACCATTGGTAAAAAATTGTCCAGAGCATAACTCCTTCACCTGTTGATGGATATCAATAATATTTCACAGAAATGTTCATTAGGACCCAAGTGTGTATCATGACCTTGCACAAAGGTCAAAGGCTAAGGTCATATTAGACACCATTAGTAAAACCTTGTCCAAAGCATAACGTCTCTGCCTGTAGATGGATTTCAATAATATTTCAAACAAATGTTCTTTAGAACCTAGGGATGTGCTGAGACCTTGGACGAAGGTTAAAGGTCAATGTCACAATCAACGCTTGACCTTGATCCAAGATAACTTTTCAAAGAATATTGCTGCGGGGGTATTTTCGTCCCGTTCGGGGTAAAGTCTAGTTAATGTTGATCGAACTGATATTAGGATTGACTATATAATATCTATACTGCATCCAAAACATGTTTTACAAGAGTTGTCAAACTTTGTACTGGTCCTGCAGGAAACTGTTGGTTTCCTCTCCATTAGTCCGTGAGTATGTCTGTCTGTGATCATGACACTAAGGTCATTTGCTTTCCAGCCTTTCTAGCCCAGTTTTACAGATATGGAGTCGAAACTTAATTTTGACCTTTTGATTTAAGAAACGTAGTGTTTATCTCTTGATGAAGGGTTTCATCACTTCATCTGTGATGTGCCATTTCTTTTTCAGATATTGAAATTAATTCACGGTCACATATCACGTGATACGCATATGATGTGTTCCACGGGAATCCTCTTTGATTAAACCAGGGAAATGCTGTCTAAATTTACTTTATATAGATTTATTTTAGGCCTATCATGTGACCAACATTATCAACTATATGATGATAATATATTCTGATTAAGAGTTATTAGAGTTATATTCAGAGAACACCTTAAAGATTACAATGTACCATCATATAACGATAATGATGGTCATACATGTATGATAGGCCTAAAATGAATTTCATATAATAAAGGTAGATTTATAGACAGTATTTACCTGATTTCATAAAGGGGATTCCCGTGGAACATATCATATGCGTATCATGTGATTAGCGACCGTGAACATGTTACGGAAGATGACTGATTAACTTACTTGGCTCATAGCTAACCTCTTTTACTTTAAATGTCATAGACGGAAATGCATTGCATGTCAATAGGATTTAGTTATTGGTATGTACGCACTTTTTGGAGCAACTTAAACTCCATCACGCTGTGGTATTATATCTTTTTCCTTCTTTCTTTCTGACTGAATTTCATTTTGACAGACAGACAAACTGAATTTTCGTTCTGACTGACCGATTTTTTTTTCTGTCTTTCTTTTATTGCATTGACTGACTGACTGAATTTCTATCTTTGTGACTGACTGACTGACTGACTGACCGACTGAATGTATTCTTTCTGAATTTCTTCGCCATCCTAGATTCCCTTATATATGCTTTAGTATTTTCCTTCTTTCTTTCTGTCTTTTTTTTTGTCTTTTTTTTTGTCTTTTTTTCTTTCTTTCTTTTTTCTTTCTTTTTTTCTTTCTTTCTTTCTTTCTTTCTTTCTTTCTTTCTTTCTTTCTTTCTTTCTTTCTTTCTTTCTAATTAAATCGTTTACACTTATATGCATCACGAACCGAGAGTGGTCACTTCGGGTGAGATATTCAGGCTTCTTTGGTCCCATTGTACCTTTTAAACGTCCCAAGTTTAAGGTCAAAAGCATACCTATTTTTTGGGTAACCGAATTTTTATTTCGTTGGAGATAGAACGGTGTCAAATGTTCTCGTCTAGAAAACGCATACCAAAAATTGAAGATATAAACTTAGATATAAGTGTCAGCTTGTTTTCGTATCATAATAGATGCAAAAATTAACGTCTTGAATACACCTGCCTGAGCGCATAATAACCTGTTTTCTAAATTTATTCACTTATGCACGGACGTATGCCTTTTGAAACGTCAAGACTCAAGGTACATGCATTATATTTTCTTGTTGTAGGTCTATCTGACGTATTTATAGCATGTGACTTAAAATTAGGACAGTTTTTTAATGTTTCGTAAGAATATGAAGGTGAAGGTCAGGTTTTTGAAAAAAAAATTCAAATCTTAAAATAATATCATACATTATTCATGTAATGTAAATGAGGTAACATGATTTTCCCGAGTGATTGATGGAAGAAGGGAGGATATTAACATATTTAGGTGATTAATACAAAAGTCGAGTCTGTTTTTTTTTTTGTAATATACAATTTGAATAAAATGTACGACCTTTTCTCTTCCTCGCTGCACCAACATTGTCCCCCGTTTGTAGGCTTTGACTTCTTTGCTCGCCTGGGTAATTTGTGCAATTTTCAAAACATAGATAAAAAAGAGAGAAAAAAAAAGAAAAAAAAAATACGTGAAGGAACAACACCATCTTGCAAAGAAAGGCGGGAGGGGCAGAGGGACTTTTGTTAGCCGAGGTTTGGTAGTTTTTCTTGAGAATCACTTAATTTATTTTGAATTGATTAGATAAACCGTTTCTTTATAAAAGAAGCGTTTGAGTCATTGCAATTTGCAATAAATGCTACGCCTCTACCCTTACAGAAATCATCCCTGCACGAAGTATGCTTTAAGCATACCTTTTTTGTGCTTAAAGTGTACTTTTCAAACTTTCAAAAAAATAAAATGTACTTAAAGTGTACTTCTTAAAAACTTAGATTTTTTTCATTGTACTTTTTCTATACTTAAAGTGTGCTCTTTTTATGCTTCTCAGAATAAGTTGATTTTTTTAATGTTTCTGAAAGTGCTTAAAGTGAGCTTTTCGAAATGATGACCAAAGATGAAATATGCTTAAAGTGTACTTTTTCTTAAAAAATCAATCTCAAAAAGTGCTTAAAGTAGACTTTTCCGAGTTTGATTAAGATGAAAAATGCTTAAAGTGTGCTTCTACACGACACGTGATATTTTAGCACCAAGTAAAATTATGCTTAAAGTGTGCTTCGTGAGACCATGATCTAGCTGGAAATAATGAAAAGTACTTAAAGTATACTTCGTGACCTTTTTTTCCAAATTTTAAAAATGAAGATGAAAAGTGCTGAAAGTATGCTTCCGTTATTTTTTTTCACTTAGCCGTATCATTTCCCCCCCGTTTCATATGCAAAATTATTTATTTTTACTTCTAACTGCTGGGGGGGGGGGGTTCAGATCGAACTGCTGATTTGGGAATAAACATGTTAAAATATCAATTCGTCAAAATTGTGTAAATATCGAGAGGATCGAATATTATTTCAAAAACAAATTAAGGTAAAAAAAAACTGAGCGGGAGATGTAAAATTTCGAATTCAAAATAGAAAAAATATCAGCCAATCACAACCAAGAATACTCGGAATGTCTCGCACCTTACTAGTGTTAGTGAAAGAAAAATACCGATTCTTTCCGAACGATGCACGCTTTCTTTTTCAAAACAAACACGAGGAAGATGTTCGACAATTTTGCCGGTAATTAGCCTGTATTTGACCATTAAAGAACAACAACAGAAAGGCATATTCAGTTTAAAATAGGTAAGTATGGTTTTATTGATATTTAGGTGAGTTAATAATGTATGATCGTGAAGAGCGAGTGACGCCGAACGTCTCGTCACTCGTGCATATAGGCTACAGCTGTACTGTACTGTACTGTACTGTACAGTATCGCATGATGCATGCGTGCTTGTTGAACGTCATTTACAATCGAGCCTAAAATTGGCTTAAATTCAGGCTACCACAATATATCAGGCGCAGATCTTCTCAGTCTGTAAGCGGGGCCGGGTTAGGCCGAGTTGCTACATGCTCAGTGGCGGATTCAGGGGGTATGCGGAGGGGGCGTCCGCCCCCGGCACTGACCCAAAATTTTCCCAAAAAAACCCTATAGTTTGGCCCATTTTCAGTAAAAATAGTCAAAATACGCCCCTTGACCCCCAGCAAAGGGGGCGCTGGATCCGCCACTGATGCTGAGGTGTGGGTAGCTGTGTTTTATCTGAGGAATGGTTCAGTAACTTCAGTCAGTCATTCTAAGTCAAAGGGGTCAATAATTTAAAAAAAAAAAGAGTAACATGCGGGCAAAGTCTGAGTTTTAATACACCCCAACCCTCCCCCAGATCCTGACCGAGCAGCTCACTTCAGAAATTCGAAAATTGAACATTTCTGAGAAATTCTCTTCTTTGTCAGCAAATGTTCTGATTAAAATTTATATCGGGGGATAAATCTCAAACGCTTGTAACTAATTAACCCTTCCGACTGCGGGAAAAAATTTCAAATTTTGTGACGTCACAATGCTTTTACCTCGGACAAACATGCTTCGAACCTCGGTCAAACATCGAAATTGCATTGTGACGTCATGGAATTTCTAAAATTTTTCCCGCGTTCGGAAGGGTCAATTACGGTGTAAGTTATATGTACATACGACCAATAGACTTGTAATACTATGCTCACGGTGACAGAAAATTGTTTTAGATAGGGAGGTTTCTGATAATTTTAGCGTGACATCGCAAATTCTTAAAGATGTTTCATGTCAGTGGCGGATTCAGGGGGGTGCGGAGGGGGGCGTCCCCCCCGGCACTGACCCAAAATTTTCCAAAAAACCCTATATTTTGGCCCATTTTCAGATAAAATCGCAAAAATTCGCCCCT
The DNA here is from genome assembly GCA_033119305.1 of Pinctada imbricata. NCBI lineage: Eukaryota > Metazoa > Mollusca > Bivalvia > Pterioida > Pteriidae > Pinctada > Pinctada imbricata. The sequence continues at coordinate 45,624,028 of VSWD01000003.1, read as the reverse complement.
TGACCCCCCGGCAAAGGGGGCACTGGATCCGCCACTGCATGTATACTTACTTCTAGTTATTATATGTATGATACATGTATTCATACACTTTAAAGTTTGGTAAGCAAATTATGTACATGTACATGTAAATGTAATGATTGATTATAAGTTAATTCAACACCTGTTCAACTTTACAATGATCATTATTCTACCGGGTATGTACATTGTACATGCACCATGTTTATTGTAATAAAATATGATCTAAACATAACTTTCATGCCTTAGCCTTGTAAGTTGTTAGCAGTATACTCATGTGTTTAATAATGCAGTTTGATGAATTTATTTTTCTTTTCTTTTTAGCAGGCCATTGCCTACACTTTTCGTGATGATGATGATGATGATGATGATGATATGTCCATTCCAAACGTACATGTATAGAGATGAACATTACAGTTACGTAGTACAGTGAGACTCCCGCTCTTATTTTTGAGTCACAAAGAATGGTGTCATGTACCCTGTAATATGACATATAAATGAAAGGTATATGGTATAATACTATAAATGTGTACACATATGCTACTGGTGAATAAAGTATTTTTTTAAATTAAATTTTATAAAATCAAGGACTGACCCTTATTGCAATTGCACGATAAACATGATAAACACAATTGCTGTGTGTTCATACCTGTAACATAACACAAATTCTTGAAATTGTAATTATTGAGACATTTATTCTATGAACATGAAATAGATGCATTGGTACCGATACATAATACATTTTGTATAAAAATCCTTCTAATGGTCGTGATGATTTCAGGTACGTAATTTACTTTAATGTGAATGAATATATTGAGCTTTTCAGATTATAAATATCAGTCAGCTGTTCAATTCAATTCAAATTTTTAATGTTATTTAAGGTACAAGGGCTCAGGAGAAGAAATGTGCTAGGCCTGGAGCACAAGACGGATCATGCAAGTCCAACATCAACCAAATCTGTTAGCTGATAACATACTCACAATAATGTAAGCAAACACTGAAACATAACTGATATCCTTATTTCTATCATGTGTTCTATTGATTTATTTCATTCTAAGAGATTTGAAAAAAAATGTCAAAAGATACCAAGTGTGAAAATTACTTTCTAGCATTAATCATGTTTATGGTAACCTTATTTCATGTTATCATGAATTAATTCATTCTTGCTTTTACCTGTATTAATTGATTTGATTTTCACATTTTTTTAAAGTCAACATTATCATCTGATCATTGTGCATGGAGTGTGAACTGTTCATTTGACAATCACAAAAGATTAAATTGCTTCACATCTGATTCATGTGTATATACATTGTATAAGAGTCCCTGAAGTTGGTACAGAGATGTAGTAGTTGTATACACATAAATCAGATTGTTGGAACACTTAGAAACAAGCAGATAGAGGGACCCTACCATATCAAGTTGATTAGTTATCATCCACAGAAAGCAAGTCATTCACAAATGATGTCTTTTGACACTAAATCAAAACAAATACTTCTCTAGGTATTTTTAAAATGAATACATAAATTATTATGTATATTACAGAGGTCGGAGTAAGAGGTTTCTCAAGATTTGGTATTTTGAAACCCAAGGAAGAGAAGTGGCATATATTCTAGATGATAAAGAATGGAACCTACAAAGATGTGAAGATACTTTGAGCAAAATACGTGCTGCCTTAAAAAATATTACTTTGCCAAAGAACATATATTATGTCAATAAATGACAACCATTAGGAAAATATATAGATTTTATCAAACTCATTATAAATATTGGCAGTCCATAAACTGTATCAGTAAACTGATGTATATAAACATAATTTGTATACATGTAATTATACTTTGTACTTGTACATGTATGTAAGTAATTTATATTTCATGAAGATTCTTTGTAGAGGTACTTATTTACTCTTGATTAATGATTGTGATAGATTTTACAAAATTTGAAAATGTCATGAAGATTTTGAGTCCTATTTAAAATTTTTTGGGTTCCCAGGGTACGTTTGCAATGGGGAAATATACAATGTTGTGTTTGGATTATTAGGCCACAATTAAAAAATTATTTGTTTCCCCTCCCCCGGGTCTATTTTTCCCAAGTGACCTGAAAGGCAGGTTCGTTTTTTCATGCCCCCGTAATAGAAGATTCGCAAAAACTTTAACCTTAGCCATAACTTTTGAATAGTAAGGGATAGGGCTTTGATATTTCACATGTGTATTCATTGTGACAAGACCTTTCCATTGATACTAAAAGTTTTGACCTCTTGACCTTGGAGATTGACCTACTTTTAAAAATAAATAATCTGGGCTATATCTCATGAACTATAGAGGCTATGGCTTTGAAATTTCACATCATGACATGCAGAATCTTTATGACCAGTCCTTTCATTTGATATCATGAGTTTTGACGCATTGACCTTTGACCTACTTTTAAACTATAAGAGGTAGGGTTTTGATATTTCACATTTAGATTCCTCATTACCAGAACTTTCATTTGATATCATGACTTTTGACCTAGTGACCTTGACATTGATCTTTGACCTACTTTTGAAGTATAAGAGGTAGGGTTTTGATATTTTTCCCATATAGATTCCCCATGACCAGAATCTTAATTTGATATTGTGACTTTTGTCCTAGTGACCTTGACATTGACCTTTGACCTACTTTTAAACTATAAGAGGTAGGGTTTTGATATTTCATATGTAGATTCCTCATGACCAGACCTTTCATTTGATATGATGACTTTTGACCTAGTGACCTTGACATTGACCTTTGACCTACTTTTAAATTATAAGAGGTAGGATTTTGATATTTCATTTGTAGAATCCTCATGACCAGACCTTTCATTTGATATCATGACTTTTGATCAAATGACCTTGACATTGACCTTTGACCTACTTTTGAACTATAAGGGGTAGGGCTTTGATTTTTCACATTTAGATTCCTTATGACCATAGTGTTTTTTTTTTCATTGCACAACACTATTAATTACCTTTGACCTTTCTGTCTGCCCAAAAATGAATATTTCATCTAATACAAACACTTCGCAATCCGGCCTTACCACCTTTAGCGGTTTATGGTTTATTTGTGTAAATGTGGATCGCAGGATTCAGCATTTCAATTTCACACTTTTTTTTTTTGTTATAGAGTTTTAACATAGACATACCCATAAGGATATAATAAATGTATATACAGTATGTATGTATATTCAGTATGTATGTATATACAGTATGTATAATATGTTAACGTCAAAGTATAGCATGGTAAGCTTGTCCATTTATCTGTCTGTAAAAGCGTTTACATTATTCTTACTTTTGAATGATATGTGATGGCACATTCATACTTTCCTATTTACACCCAATTCTTTCACCTTATGGTCTTTAATTCAGTTCAGCATCACACACATAACAAAATACAGTGTTTATTCTGCAAAATATGCTACCAGGAACCTTCATATTCCACATACATATCTTTTTAGCTCGCCGGGACGAATGTCCGGAGAGCTATTGTCATACCCCCGGCGTCGGCGTCTGCGTCTGCGTGCGCGTGCACAAAAACTTTTAACCTTGCTTATAACTTTTAAACCAATACAGATTGGGCTTTCATATTTCACATGTGCATTCCTTGTGACAAGACCTTTCCATGGATACCAAAATTTTTGACCTTGTGACCTTGACCTTGGAGATTGACCTTCTTTTGAAAAACTTTAACCTTGGCCATATTTTTGGAATGGTAAGTGATAGGGCTTTGATATTTCACATGTGTATTCCTTGTGACAAGACCTTTCCATGGATACCAAAATTTTTGACCTTGTGACCTTGACCTTGGAGATTGACCTACTTTTGAAAAACTTTAACCTTGGCCATATTTTTGGAATGGTAAGTGATAGGGCTTTGATATTTCACATGTGTATTCCTTGTGACAAGACCTTTCCATGGATACCAAAATTTTTGACCTTGTGACCTTGACCTTGGAGATTGACCTACTTTTGAAAAACTTTAACCTTGGCCATATTTTTGGAATGGTAAGTGATAGGGCTTTGATATTTCACATGTGTATTCCTTGTGACAAGACCTTTCCATGGATACCAAAATTTTTGACCTTGTGACCTCGACCTTGGAGATTGACCTACTTTTGAAAAACTTTAACCTTGGTCATATTTTTGGAATGGTAAGTGATAGGGCTTTGATATTTCACATGTGTATTCCTTGTGACAAGACGTTTCCATGGATACCAAAATTTTTGACCTTGTGACCTTGACCTTGGAGATGATTGACCTACTTTTGAAAAACTTTAACCTTGGCCATATTTTTGGAATGGTAAGTGATAGGGCTTTGATATTTCACATGTGTATTCCTTGTGACAAGACCTTTCCATGGATACCAAAATTTTTGACCTTGTGACCTTGACCTTGGAGATGATTGACCTACTTTTGAAAAACTTTAACCTTGGCCATATTTTTTGAATGGTTAGTGATAGGGCTTTGATATTTCACATGTGCATTCCTTGTGATAAGACCTTTTTTATTGTTGTTGTTGCAATTTACATATGGTTGCCACCGGCGAGCTATGTTGTCATTCTGACAAGTCTGGTTTAGATATATCTTTTCATTTTTCTGTAGTACTTTTTGTATCTGCTTAAAGTATGCTTTTTTAGTGCTTTTTCTATGCTTCTGAAAGTATGCTTTTTCTGTACTTTTTTCCATGCTTCCAAAAGTATGCTTTTTTAGTACTTTTTCCATGCTTCCAAAAGTACTTAAAGTATGCCTTTTCAGTACTTTTTCTATGCTTCCAAAAGTATGCCTTTTTAGTACCTTTTATGTGCTCACCAAAGTATGCTTTTTCAGTACTTTTTCCATGTTTCCTAAAGTACTTTAAGTATGCTTTCTCAGTACTTTTTCTATGCTTCCAGAAGTATGCTTTTTTTGTACTTTTTCCATACTCCCAAAAGTATGCTTTTTTAGTACTTTTTCCATGCTCCCAAAAGTATGCTTTTTTAGTACTTTTTCCATGCTTCCAAAAGTACTTTAAGTATGCTTTTTCAGTACTTTTTCTGTGCTTCTAGAAGTATGCTTTTTTAGTACCTTTTACATGCCTCCAGGAGTATGCTTTTAAAGTACTTTTTTTGTACCTCCAGAAGCATATAGGAATCTTAGACATAGTAAAATGTGCGTTTTTAGTGCTTAAAGTGTGCCCCAAGAAGCTTACTTATCTTAGACTATTCAAATTGTACTTTTTAGTGCTCCTTTAGTTTACAATAAATGTAAGTTAAATTGTGCTTATTTTGTACTGCTTTTGGCAAAAAACTTACATTTTTTTATGAAAGAAGTATTTTCAGTAAAAGTACCTTTTTAGTACTTTTTATGTACCTCCAGAAGCATACTTATCTTAACTAATTAAAATGTGCCTTTTTAGTGCTTAAAGTGTACCTCAAGAAGCATACTTATCTTAACTAAGTAAAATGTGCCTTTTTAGTGCTTAAAGTGTACCTCAAGAAGTATACTTATCTTTGACAATTCAAATTGTACTTTTTTAGTGCTCCTTTAGTTTACAAACAAATGTAAGTTAAATTGTGCTTATTTCGTACTGCTTTTGGCAAAAAACTTTACATTTTTTTCTGAAAGAAGTATTTTCAACAAGAGTGCCTTTTTTTGTACCTCCAGAAGCATACTTTTCTTAACTAAGTAAAATGTGCCTTTTTAGTGCTTAAAGTGTACCTCGAGAAGCATACCTATCTTAGTCTTTCTGCAGTTTACAAAACATCTAAGTTAAATTGTGCCTATTTTGTACTGCTTTTGGCAAAAAACTTTTTTTCTATTGAAAATATTATTGTGTCACAAGAATACTTTTTTAGTGCTTAAATAGTACCTCTTGAGGCATACTTTTGTTGGAGTATGCTTTTTTTGTACTTTTTCGATTGAACTTTGTAAAATAATGTATTGTGCCTTTTTAGTACTGCCTTTGGCAAATAACTTTATATTTTTTATGAATTACAATTGAATGGGCTTTGTATTTTATTTAGCATGCAATATTGATATGCAAGTTTAAAAATTGAATAAATACATGAAACATACATTCGTTTTATTTATATTTGAAAATTTACAGAAAAAGTGCTTCCTGATTTTAGGAGTTGCTGGGAAGTAAAGTTCGACACAAAGTGTACTTTTATGGCTTAAGTATGATTTACATCCTTGCTGATTTTTTCTAAGTTTTCCGTGAAAAGCAGTACCAAAAAAGCACACTTTGCATGATGCTAAAAGTATGCTTTTTTGATACTTAAAGTGTGCTTCATTGAGTACTTAAAGTATGCTTTTTTTGTACTTAAAGTGTACCTTTTAAAGTATGCTTTTTTAGTGCCTTTTTTCCGTAAGGGTATTTTCACTAAATTGATGGGTTTTTTTTTTAAAGAACTTCTGAAAGACTTGTAGAGCTAGTTCGATTGTCTGTCCTTTCCTTTTTCTGTCTGTGAACAACTATTTTTTAATTTTAACTTTATTTATTTTATAACGTTTAACAAGTATTGTGTTCTCAACTCCTTTGAGACTTTGACCTATAGCGTTGCACCTCACTTGTCCTATTTCCCAAAGGTCTCAAAATTAAAAAAAGGCGTAGATTAATGCACAGGTATCTGCAGATAAATATCGATTCTACCCCCCACCCCCCACCCCCACACACACATACTTTCTTTCTCAGAATCATGGCTAAAATGGCCGTGAAGTATAAAGAATTCTCTCCTCTTTACTTCACGGCCATTTTAGCCATAATTCTGAGAAAGGAAGTGTGTGAGGGTGGATGAGGGTGTGTGTGTGGGGGGGGGGGGGTGCGTGGGTTGAAACGATCCTGTGGATTCTGTGCGAAAAAAAAATTCGGCAAGTCGTCCTTCTTTTGACAAATTCCAGTCTCTTCAACCAAAAAATAACTCACCCAGTCCTCCTGCCCCTAAAAATCCCCTCTAAGCCTTGTTTCACCTCGTCCTCTCTTCCGATTTTCCTCTGATCGACGACAGTTTGTCATGCACACAGAGGTGAAACCAGGCCTAGAGGGGATTTTTAGGGGCAGGAGGATTGGGTGAGTTATTTTTTTGGTTGAAGAGACTGGAATTTGTCAAAAGAAGGACGACATGCCGAAATTTTTTTTCGCACAGAAATTCTCAAGTTTTGCCTATGCATAGCAGTCAGACCGAAGACGAAAAAGCAGATAACACCGTCGTAGGTCTGCAAGTCGGACTAGTGATATTTGTACACCTCATATCTTCTTTGAACCTCGGTGTCTCGGAGAAATTAAGCTATCATTTTCTGTTATACACGTAGTTTGATAACTTTCAATTTTGTTTTCGCTCCTGCCCCTTACAGGCTCCCTAGGAAATAGGCATGAGAATTTCTGCATATATTCATGGATATCATAATCGGAGATAGGGGAAGGTTTTGATATTGACCTGTCTGTTTATTCATCCGCTAAAAATAACGGATTAATAAAACCTTCGGCAATAACTTTTTAATGTGATAGGAGTACCATTGTTTTACGTCATGTCGCTGACCTTGAAGATTGAAGATTGACCTACTTATTGAATAGCACTGTAGACGGGGGTTTAAGTGTTTCTCAAACACATTGTATAAAATTTCTTATTTCCTATCCTTATGATATATAGTAGAAACGCTTTATTTGCGACATAAATTGGGTACTTTGATGAGCTAAATTTTCCCACTTAGGCCTCTTGTTATGTGAGAATATACATTGAAAAGAAGCATTAGATTTATGATACGCATGCAATAGGATACAGGAAACTTAAATAGAACATTAGGAATGAGGGTTGATGTCAAAAGATGAAGGATTAGATTTACCGTGCTCTAAATTCTTCGACCTACCTTTCAAAAAAAAAAAAAAAAAAAAAAAAAAAAAAAATCTTATAATTTGACACTCAGGGTTCACAGTGTACATTTTTCTATTTATACATTACTGAGAATTACTTGGGCGGATGTAGAAATTGAGAATCCAGTCTATGATTTGATAGAAAATTAGGTAAAAACTGGAAAATTTCAGCATTATTGACAAATTCACTCGGTCATGACCCCCCCCCCTTCCCCCTTAGATTTGCGCTTGAATTAGGGGTTACACATACAGCCTCATATATCCGATGTGAAGTTCTGGTGATAATTAGGCGAGTGATTTAGGCCTAGCCCGTTAAGGTCCATAGGTTCAGGTGTATTGACTTTTCATGTATGACAGAGTGTCAATGTAAAATTCCTTCACCTTGGTCGTATATTATCTTTGCACTGAATTATAAAAGAGATCGATTTATCTAAAATGTCATCATCTCCATTACCTGTGTAATGTGACGACAACAGTGCAAAGCTTTTATCATCTTTAAAAGCATGCTTTTATTTCAAAAGGCCTTTCTAAACATGGGCGGATCCAGTATTTTTTTCCAAAATAGGAAGAGGGGGGGGGGGGGTCCAGCCCGTGATTTGTTAAATGGAAAATAATAATTTCTGGCAAATTTTCTAAGGGGGTCTCGATCCTTCAACCGTGTCTGGATCCGCCCCTGATAACTTTCCTTTCAAATATTTACTAGTTCAGTTGAAATGTTATTATAAAATTTTAGAACATTAAAATTTATCAAAAGCCAACCAATAAAGGAAATATTCAAATGAAATATAATATTGAATTCATGGGCCCAAGGGCAAACTTCTATTCATTACATTCGTTACACCACACCCTCTTTTCAATCCTCTAAAATATGTATTATGGACACACCCTGATACGCATTACATATAATCATTTTAAACTCGGGGTTGAGGGGGGTGGTTTTTTTTAATTAGGAATGAATACATCCCAATTTTGCGAGGAAATATTATGTACCATCGTGCAACAATCTTGTAAAATAAATGCTTATTTTCCAGTTTTCTTTAATAAACGATTTATTTGCATTACCAAACACTAACCCTCCCCTCCCCCTTTTTTTCATCTGGACACAACCTACAAAAATTGTTCTAGATCCTCGCGTGGTAATGTCAATAAAAGTTGTCAAGAGGCAAAAATGTCCTTATTTTTGGAGATAGATAAGAAGTACCATGCCATTGACCGAAAGGTTACCTCAGTCTGTGTCCTGGTTTCACTGAATGATCAAACCGTTCAAAGTGAAAGAGAAATTAAGAGTCACAAAGTAAAGATTTGACTAGTAAGTAACTTTTATTAGTCTTAGACCAGTCGATAAAGAGCTATGACAAATCGACTTAATAATAAGAAAAAGTCGATGTTACCATAGTGACCGAGGGACTATAACTCCATGGGATGGTGCTTGTTGCGTGGGAATGGACTTTTGTGCGTCCATGAAAAAACTTTCTAGAGGCCGAAAATATTTTCTGATATTCATCAAACTTTGGATGGGGGTTACCCATGTGGAGAGGAAAACACCTAATAGGTGGATTTACAAACTGGCAATAACACTATATATTTAGGACATTTGTAGGTTACTTCAAATATTACGGTTTCAAAAATTGCATGTGAAAGGACGAGCATTTTATTTTCAAGGTCAAGGGTCAATGTCAAGGTCAAACCTTCAGTATTCCAAAAAACTCTTGCTTACACAATTTAGGTCGCTGGTTACTTCAAAAATTGCATGTGAAAGGACGAAAATTTTATTTTCAGGTCAAGGGTCAATGTCAAGGTCAAACCTACAATATTCCAAAAACTCTTGCTTACTCTCGGTTACTTCAAAGATTCCGGCTTCAGACAATGCATGAGTTACCCATAATGAAAGGACGACACATTTTTATTTTCAAGGTTAATGGTTCAAGGTCAATGGTTCAAGGTCATGGTCAGAACGAGATTCATTGGCGGATCCAGAAGTGGTAGGTGGTTGTTTTGAACTTGCTCAGAGGTTTTAGCCTATACTTTACATTACTACAAATAAGATGTACATGTAACATTAGGATGTATGTAGAACCCCTTCCTTCGTATATGATATATCGGAATGAATTAAACATACATCACGTTTATTTACATGTATTATGTTGAACTCCCTTTCCAGGAATTCATAATTTCTAGGTAAAAGACCGACGTGACCAATGTTTCATTATAATATTTTAAAACATAGGTCGTTCTGTCACCGAGAAGGCCGCATCACTGAAGCTCATTTGCATAAAAATGATGAATTTTAATGCCGGTAATATATCTCAAAATAAAAGTAGAAATTGCCCCAGGGGAAATAACCTCTACTTGTTTTCATATCAATCCTCACCATTGACGTGCCGTATCTATTATAATATATTTTATATATCGTTTAATTTATATATTGATACGAGGAACTAAATCATCGCCGAGTGCACGAGTACTTGATCTGCCAATGAATTAACTTATCCGAATACATTAAATGACATTCACCAGTCAGTTCGGCTTTACTTTACCTTACAGGTAAGATGTTATAAACTCGCTTTTAATAACAATATCCTAAATTTGATCGCTCTGTTTGTATTTTATCTCTTTAAAACGTGGCAACGCAAACTCACAAATATGTACATGTATACCTCTGTGGTATTTTGTAGACCTTGTTCATGTGTCATTTTCCACAAAAGCATTTTTCTAGTATCTGCTTGCACATGTATTATGTATCATACTGATGAACTATATACATGTATCACTAATTTATGCTTTTGAATAAGTAGTCCCAAGGAGAAAATTGAATAGGTACATGTAGCAAATGTGAGTCAGACTGAGTCAGTTTGTTTGTCTGTCCGTCCGTTCGTCAGTTTATGAAGTATAATACGAGTCGGTGTATGTTGTCTATTTTCAATTCGGTATTCTATATCAAAACATATGTATAAACGATCCCTTTATGAAGTGATGATAATTTATCTCGATTAACAATATGTATTAATTTTACCTGATCAATATTTAAAAATATGTTCTATTGTGTTACTTTCAATGCACCATATGTGGATATCAATAAATTGTATACGTAATGTTCGAGGTCGACATGGGAAGAAATCCATTATTTTCCATACATCTAATATGTCATACCTCCAAATTAACCGACATATTGGATTACAACTCTCGGACTTTATCAATTTCTACCATGCAAAACGTTGTCATTAAAAAACTCATACATAAATTTTCAGAAGAGATTTCATAACAAACCTTCTGATTGTTCTATACAGATATCTTGTTGTTTGTAATTCTCATCAAGACATTGATGTATACGATGTTAAAACTTCAGCAAATTTGTTGAAGTAGAGTAATTTTAACATTGCAGAGATGGGTAAAATCGGAGAGTTGTCATCCAAGAAGGGAGTGAACGGACAGACGTCGAGCGGATGAACAAATTATCAAAACCTCAGTCCATCGGTTGTCCGTTCGTAATGGTAGTGCCATAGCTTCAATATTTCGCCCGTCTCACAAAATTCGGTTATTTAAGAAATGACTGTAATAATTTTTCTGTCTATCGATGTATAGACAAACTATATAATCCGCGAAGCGGATTATATCTTGTTTGTGCATCGGTTTTTGTCTATACATCGATAGACAGAAAAATTATTACAGTCATTTCTTATAATTTAATTAAATCACTATTTAATCATCTAGTTTATTTTGCAATTGATGTCATTTTAGCGTGGTTGATTTTCAAGTTCAAAACTGGCGACGTGATATTTGAACAGGCCTAACGTAGCGGCGCTCGCCGTTAGTGACGTCGTAATAGGCGACATTGTCTATACAGCTAAAGATAAGATTTCGCGCCGTACGTTTGTACAGGCGTTATACAGACATTACGGGGATAGTTAAATTATTTTTGTGTGTGAGAGGGTTGCGCGAGGCGATTGTGTATCACAATCACATGTTCCCGAACGATAATGAGTTTGTTTCGATCATATATCATTTCCTACATTATTATCAAGCGAAATCTGCTTTCATGTCGATACAATTCCCTGTATAAGCCCCGCTATCCGCCGATAAACATTTGAGTCGTTTTGAAAACCGTGCAAGCCGCCATTTTCCTCTAGGTCGTTGGAACACCCGCTTTCTTTAGTGACGTGTCATTCCTTCTTTGGAAATGGTAGTAAATTCCATTGTAAAACTTCCAAGTGAAGAAAAGCTGAGCTGAAATCAGCGCATGCGTAGGAGTCTAGGAGATTAGACTAGGAGATTGGTAACAGACGTACACGTACCGGACCGGACACGTACCAGACCGATCTGATACCAACGGATACGTAACGTACACGTAATGGACGCACAAGTCTATTCTATCCTGTGGAAAGTTTGGAACACGCTCAAAACTTTCCACCGGACAGAACGGAGGTCAACGGACACCAATGAACACCAATGAACTTCAATATGACCCTTTCGATTGCGGGAAAAAAAATGCAAAATTTCGTGACGTCTTAATGCTTTTACCTCGAACAAACAAGCTTCGAACCTCGGTCAAACATCAAAATTGCATTGTGACGTCATGGAATTTCTCAAATTTTTCCCGCGTTCGGAAGGGTCAATTGACACCAACGGATGAGTAACGAATTTATCGGAAGAGAAACGGACGACTGACTGATGACTAATGGATGTGAACGGAGGCTAACGGACAGAAAATTTTTATCCGTTATTTGACCGTTTGCCTTGTCCGGCAAGGTGTGACACAGACCTTAGTGTTGGACAGCTGTTGTTCCATTATGAATTTACGAGCAGCTTGGATCTATTTTTTTTCTGTAATGCCAAGAGCGAAGAGATCTTAGTGCAGCCGTCCCTCTACAATCCTCTTAAATCTCACGTAAATATAAAAAGGGAATGAACTTAAATACAAGAACGCTTTGCAAAAGAAACACTTACATGTAAGTCGTTTTAAAGTAAGTTTGGGTACATATGTACCAGTGGTCGAGTGGAGTATCTTCATGGGAAAAAACACATTTCCTCGTTATATGATGGTATTACAACCCCCATAATACCATCATATAACGAGGAAAACTACATGAATCCCTGTGGGAAAAATTAAGGTAGATCGTACCCCTTGCCATGAAAAAACGAAATACCCGATTCTTGCTGCACTCTATTTGTAGAACGCATCGATCAGCGCAATATGACTTTTTTGTGTGGTCATCGACGTGATGAAAGGTGCTAATGTGCAGATTCTGATTGACATAGACTGAGAAAGTTTAAATATTTTCTTCGATTGATGTAACCTTTATACAGTTGACTACGAATATAAGATACATAAAAACAATTGATTGAAATTAAAAGAAAACAAACAACAACCCAAAGTTCTCGCAATGCACTCTCTTTCGCCAAAATAGGAAAAGCGAACTGTCTAAGGCGCCAAGCTTATTTCCGGAAGTAACCCGTCTTACGTACTGACCAATCATATTCCGAGACGTATTCTATCCGTACAAGTAGGTCACGAATGACGTCAGTCATGACTGACGGTAATAGGAAAACAAACAATGTCAGCTACGTGACGTTAAACGCGACCCGATCGCCTTGAACTAGCTCGAGTACAGTTCGGATTTCTTTTTCCTTGTGTATCCTATCAAATAATGATCAGATATCGAATTTATTTGCATAAAGAGGACAAACTTTCATAACAGTACTTGGTGATAATGTATTGATGTATTAACCTGTAATCATAAGGTACACACAAACAAGGTGGTATCAGTCATAGGCAGATCTATAATTGTTTTCCAAAGTTGGGGCGGGGGGGGGGGGGCTCTAAGCCGTCTGATTTGGAGCGGAGGTCAATAGCCGTCGGAAGGGGGTTCCAGCATATGGTTTAGAAAAAAAAAAACCGTTGGATGAACGTGAAAAATCCGCATTTGTGCGAATTCCAGTGGTGTCCTGACCCCGTCCTCCTCTAGATCCGCGCTTGTTTCAGTTATATAGAGGTACATTGTACGACATGGTGTAGACGAGACTTAAGACCAAATTTACATAATCTAGATCACGTGACCTATGAAAACTATCAACACGTGTACAATTCATTGTATGCATCTGTCATTGGTGCATATCATGAATATGCTTCTGTCAAGGTACAGTGTAGTTGCTTTCAAAGTAATTATGCGCCTGTTATTTGTGCATGAGTATCATTAGTAATATATGCCTCTGTGAAGGTAGTTGCTTCTAAAGTAATTATGCACCTGTTTTTGTTGCATGAATATCACGAATATGCTTCAGTCAAGTTAGTTGCTTTTACAGTGATTATGCACCTGATTAAAGCATGAATATCGTGAATATGCATCTGTCATCTTGAGGTTCAAATCGTACAGGAATTAGGAAGCAAGCACTTTTAAAGATTTTAATTATCTGTAGGAAACAAGATTGTGTCCAATGGATCTGATTGGATGACACATTTTCTGCGTCTCCACAACTTCTTCCTAGAAACTAATACAAAGTTATGGTCTTGCATTTTAAAATGTAATATAGCTAAGATGAACGAAGTAGGCCTATACTTGAGCCTCTTGTTTGCATTAAATCTGTCATTAACATGCACATCTCTAACATGTACAAAATACGATATATGATGTATAATTATTTTCAGCATAGGTAAAAGCACGTAGATCATCATGCTGTCAACATTACCACGAATAGCAAAAAAAAAAAAAAAAAAAAAAAAAAAGGGTCAGTTACCATGGTAACAACCCATGTCTCATTTGTTTTAACACTGTCTGTCTGTTTGTCCGAAAAACTTTAACATTGGGCATAACTTTTGAATGGAAGGTGTAGAGCTTTCATATTTCACATGTGTATTCCTTGTGACAAGACCTTTTCATTGATACCAAAATTTTTGACCTCGTGACCTTGACCGTGACCTTTCGTAAAATGTAGGGCAAAATTGACATGGAAACGAGCGAATTGAGCGATGACGAAATAAGACCATGCATTGTAAATTGTTCTGTTCATTATACACAGGTTAGTGATAAAGGCCCGCGCAGGCCTTATTTATTTCACTTACGTAATTATTGCAATGTCAAAGGTCAGTAATTAAAAATGTCAGAATGGACACATCACGTTTGTGGCGAACGTGAATTGTTTAAATTTAATGAAATCTACATTTCACAGAGTAATTATTAATTAAAGTCTGCACGAAGAAATATGTCCGTGTATACATGTATGATATATTTTAGAAGAACATACATATTTTATGGGTTCTGTCTATTTTTTAAGACACGAGAAAACTGTAACAAATTGACGTACAAGAAGACCTACTTCTCTTTCTCTACATTCTATTTATTCTATTCAAATTGATATCGTTAAATTGTATCAATTTTCATTACATAATCCATTTTTATAATGTATCAATTTTCATAATGTAGTTGTAGACATTGATTTCCTTATATAATCTGGTTTAAGGTATACATGTAGGTACAACGTCATAATATTTATAGAAAAGATATCTTAAGTGTTTCGTTACGGGTATACAATCACATTACATGTACAATACACTTGCTATGGGTATGATACCAGTAATAAAACACATATTGTTACATTTCTTCTATTGAGTCTTTGCGGAATACAGAGTTTTTTCCCCTTACAGACGGTATCTGACGTAAAACCATTGTGAGGTCATGAAAATTTGCCGTCTCAAATGGGAAGTAACTCTGCCTTTCGAAAATGGCGAATATATATATATATATGCACCAAAATTGTCAGCTTCATTCCTGTTTTTCTGAAATCGCATTTTTCCAGGTAAAAATGTTATGTTTAAATTTAGGTCACTGCGGGTTCGGGACCAGTTTGCAGGTTAGAATAGCCGTCGCGGCATGTTTCTGTAGAGCTGATGTATTGTGACGTCACGAGTGTTTACATGCGAAAAGCAGCACTTAACTATCAATGGTTTCATCTCAGGGAATTACTACATTATGATATAAAATTTCGGATTTTCGGGTTTTTTTCTACATTTGTATGTTTCGATAAACAGAGTTACTTCCCGGTTTTTCACTTTTTGACACTTTTATCAGCATCATGACGTAATGAATTTCCCAGAGGAACTTAATGTTGATGGAACTTTGCGCAGAACCAGACATTTTCCCTTTTTTAAAAAAGTTTTTTTTTTCGTATTGATAAAATCTCGGATGTTAACTTTTCTTACATTTATAGAAACAGCTTTTCCACTCTTTAATTCATTGTAAATCTTAGATATTCCACAAAGTTATGCATGCACATATGATATAAATAATGTTCAAAGAAGTTACGTAAGTTTTCAAGATATAATGGTTGAATGTAATTATAACAAACGGGGATAAAAGGAGCGCGAATAAAAATAAGTTTTACAACGAAACTTGTTTCTGATAATACAACATGTACGGAGGTGAAGGGGAAGGGGTGCGGACAGGGGGTACCTCTCTCCCCCTCCCTCCCCTTTTCCCCCCTTTCCTTCCTCCCCCTCTCTCCCTCTCCCTTCCCCCGCCCCCTTCCCCCTCCCTTTCATCCTGGCAGGTCCACCCCCATATGTACATGAAAGAAAATGTATTTACCATGTATGTGGAGCTCGGCGCCACCAACCCTCATTTATATACGCCCCTTCTCAACAGCACTTTCACTTTCCTGAAAGATAAGAGTCCATGACATCAAGCTCCTGTGTAGTACATGTAAGTGCATCGAAAGAATGAAAAATGACCCTATTATTTAAAGTGCCATATATTTACTTTTGAACCTTCCCTCTCTGATTTTTTCGCTAAACCCCATCTTCTATGTTTGATGAATATAGATAATACAAACATTTTATTGTTGACCATTATACTGACTTTACAGTAAAAAATATTTCGTCATTTTTGTCCGAAAAATAGTTAAATTGAGTGGAAAAGGTTAAGACCATAAATGAAAATTGTACTTTTAGACCAACCTAAAAAAACAAAAACAAAAACAAAAGCAAACAAACAAAAAAAAAAAAAAAAAGAAAAGAAAAAAACCACAGAAAAAGGTTGTGCCCTTTTTAACATCAAG
This sequence comes from Pinctada imbricata, assembly GCA_033119305.1. NCBI lineage: Eukaryota > Metazoa > Mollusca > Bivalvia > Pterioida > Pteriidae > Pinctada > Pinctada imbricata. Next base: position 45,607,107 of record VSWD01000003.1, on the reverse strand, counting down.
AAATAATCTACGCGCATATTTATAGATCTTGTTTACACATTCCGAATTGAAGACATGCACTCCTGTCAGGAAGGTCAAGGCAAGGGGCGACCTTTTTGCACTAAAACGGGATCAACTTCTTTCTGCTTGTGGATCAATGACTATCTCCTTAAATATTATGAGTGTGCGGATATAGGTTGATCATCTAGGCCACGAGTTCAGAGGATCCGAACAAGCTACATGTATAATAATATTACCCTCAATTTCATCAATAAAATTAATGTTTTGCCTATCCATACATCTAGAATTTACCCATACTTGCCCCCCCCCCCCCCGATCGATTTATCTTGGGAAAAATGTAAGATAAAAGGAGATATGGGCCAGGGCTGTGGTTATAGGATGATTAATAAGAAAATACGTCGTCTGTAAAATGTATCTAAAGACACATGTTACCTATCTGTACTACATTACATATAACAAATAACATGTTCCTTTCACCATTCAAGTCATGTGACTGTTTTGATGAAGCGACGCCATTGATTTCTTGTGTCAATCTTTCCTAGAGAATCCATCAAAATACCCCCAAAAGTCGCGGCTTTTAATATGTTTATAATCTAGAAATGTATGTGAAAACATTGTCTACGATAAGAATTTATACATTATACGTATATATAACGATCAATGCAATTAATTATTCATTAAGACTATTCGTATCGAAACTTGAAATAAAGATTTTCCTCATATTAATATTTATATATTTCAGGTAATTTAACCCCGGGACAAACAGTTATGGAGTATCGCCGAGTACTAGTGTATAGTGCCTTATCATGGAGCGACAACCGATGCTATTTAATTCACTGAGAAGGAATTATTTCAAAACTCATTCGTCTCGTCAAAGTTAAAAGGTAAGGACGATTTTCTATGATATAAAGGGGCAAGTAAGACGATGGACTAGAGAGGGGTGGAATGGGGGTAAGGGAAGGATGTGGTATGACGGTTGATCAACGTGTGAACCCCGGGGTAGATCGTACCACACATAACTCGTGTGACGGTTGATCATCGTGTGAATTCTGGGGTAGATCGTACCACGCATAACTCGTGTGACGGTTGATAATCGTGTGAACCCCGGGGTAGATCGTACCACACATAACTCGTGTGACGGTTGATCATCGCGTGAATTCTGGGGTAGATCGTACCACGCATAACTCGTGTGACGGTTGATAATCGTGTGATCCCCGGGGTAGATCGTACCACACATAACTCATGTGACGGTTGATCAACGTGTGAACCCCGGGGTAGATCGTACCACACATAACTCATGTGACGGTTGATCAACGTGTGAACCCCGGGGTAGATCGTACCACACATAACTCATGTGACGGTTGATCATCGTGTGAACCCCGGGGTAGAACTCGTGTGACGTACGAGCTTCCTCGTGGGTTACAGATGATGACGGTTGATCAACGTGTGAACCCCGGGGTAAATCGTACCCACATAACTCGTGTGACGTACGAGCTTCCCCGTGGGTTACAGATGATGACGGTTGATCATCGTGTGAACCCCGGGGTAGATCGTACCACGCATAACTCGTGTAAGGTACGAGCTTCCCCCCGGGTTACACACGATGACGATTAATGAGATATTGAAGGATAGGCATCATCTGTAACCCACGGGGAAGCTCATACCTCACATGAGTTATGTGAGGTACGATCTACCCCGGGGGTTCACACGATCTACTCCGGGGGTTCACACGATCTACCCCGGGGTCTCACACGATCTACCCCGGGGGTTCACACGATCTACTCCGGGGTTCACACGATCTACCCCGGGGTCTCACGCGACCTACTCCGGGGGTTCACACGATCTACTCCGGGGTTCACACGATCTACCCCGGGGGTTCACACGATCTACCCCGGGGGTTCACACGATCTACTCCGGGGTTCACACGATGAATGATAGGATGTGATACTCGTTAAGGCGAGAAGTATTAGGAGTTTAGGGGAGGAGCAAGAAATGATTGAATGACACGGGGTCATTAGTGGAGCAGGTTACTATTGGGATAAGTCAAGAGTATAAGGGAATATGGGCAGAAAGAGGGGGGGGGGGGCTGTGGTCTTGGGAGGGATTGGAGAAAAATGAGTTAACGTATCCAATGTACAAATGAAGATCTCGCGGACGTCTCGTCCATTTAAACAGTGTTAAAATTATCTCGGTAATCGTCGGCAGTGTCTCGATAGTTTCCGTGGCTTGGATGACGGTTGGCATGTTGACCTTTGATGATAGTAACCATTATTTATGTTTTATTAGGTGTATTTAGGTAAAAATATGCCATGATTCTAGCTATATAATACACTTGATATTTATTTGTACAACGGATACCTTAAGAGACGGCAGTTTTCTTAGTATTTTAGCTTTAACACATGTTGTAATGGAAACCGGGTATATGATTTTTGCATGTTTTTACAGAAATGTTTTTGGATCGGTTTGAGAGTCTGAGTGCAGGGTAGGGCTGGAATGATACCTTCAATAAAACAACAGTTTGGTAGATACATGTATGGGGTTCCTGAACAAGGCTTTTAAAGCGGGGTTTAGTTTAAAGAGTACCGATATTTATTTCCATTATATTTGAACAATTATAAAATCAATAAGGATGGAGATAAAGCCGTGAAACTTATTTAAACTTTTCTCATTTGGGGATGCTTTGTTTAGAGAACCCTGTCGTAGCAACCCAATGTATTGATAGACTGTCTGTCATTGCCACTAAGGCTTTCATTTCCCAAGTAAAGAATCCTTTCTTATATGTCCTTGATTTGACATACCACTGAAGGGTACTAGTAAATAAAACAGGTTTATCAAAGATGCTTTACAAACTGTGCTATTTAGAACACATAAGAACTGTACATTACTTCATAATGACACGGTAGTGAACAATAACTACTAGTATATCGGTTGTCACGGCATCATACATATAATACACGAGTTTTCAAAATTAAACTGTTTGTTTGTTCTCGTTCAGTTGTACTCCAAGAACTGGCTTTAATTTTAGAAATAATAACCCCACATTTTTGTGAACCTTGGGTTAAAAATGGGAGCTCGATCAGCTTTGAAAGAAGTTTAAACTTGAATTCTTCTATATTATAACTCCCAAGCAAATTAAAGCACGCAGTGAAAAAATGTCATGGTTAGCAGGCATGGACATAATAAGTCTTTTAAAAATCTTTAACATTGAAACTTATGTAATTATGCAAAAACAGTTCCCAGTAATCAGTTTGAAACGTCTAGGTCGATTTATGTGTGCCGCTTTTTATTTTTATGAATTCACGAGGATTTATGTTTTTCTGTTATACATAAGCAGATCCCGATTTGTTTTTAGCGGGGGTTGGGATGGAATTTTGTTGATGAATTTGATAAAGTTATGATTAGTTGTTTCACGAAAATTGATATCAAGTCATATTTCCTTTATTTGAATTTGGGTCAATGATTGGTAAACAATTCGGAATCCGTACATGTATTTTATCATTAACATTTATTTCCTTTTCGTTGTGGAAGTTTAATTTGATCCCCTTGACTGGATGTTAAAGGTGTAATAATTACTTCTTTCCAGCTCTGTCGCCTGAAGGAAGCTTTGATTTTTTTTTAACTCTTTATCAATTTGACATTATATATGTTATTTTGCTATTTCTGAAACTCACCATTTCATCCAAAAATATCATCGAATTTAAATGAGGCTAACATCCCTCCAATGCTATTTCGGTCATAGATTTCATTTGACTATGATATGAATGGACCCTACACAAAATTTGGAGCTGCGCACTCTCCTCCTGTCGTGCCTGATGTAGCGCGGATCTGACCTTTTCCAGAGATTTGGGATCTTATCTTATCCAGGGCATTGGGATACTAGTATGATATTTTCCAGGGGATTGGAATCAGATCTTTTCGGGATATTGGGGTCTGATCTTTCCCAGGATATTGGGGTCTGATCTTTTCCAGGATATTATGGTCTGACCTTTTCCAGGATATTGGGTCTGATCTTTTCCAGGAGATAATGGTCTGATCTTCTCCAGGAATTTGAGGTCTGATTTTTCCCATGCGATTCGGGTCTGGTTTCAGGGGGTGGGAAACTGGTCTTTTTTTCAGGGGATTGGGATCAGCAGCCTGTTTCACAAAATACTTACGAATTTTTTTTTTTTGGAATTTTCGTAACTTTTGATCTCTTAGTATACTCTTCATAAACTAAAAATTTTCTTAGTTCGTATTTAGTATGTAAAATGATATAAGAAAGAACGATATAATCTAAATTTAAAAAAAACCACCATTATTTTAAGCTTTTTTTATACTGGTCACTGATGTTTTCCGAAAGATCGGGGTCTTATCATTTCCTGGGGATGGGGTCTGATATTTTCCATATTCTTATCTTTCCCAGGAGATTGGGGTCTGATCTTTTCGAGGGTATTGAGATTTAATCTTTTCCAGAAGATTGGGGTCTGGTCTTTTCCAGGGGATAGGGGTCTGATCTTTTCCAGGAGATTGGGGTTAAATCTTTTCCAGGGGATTTGGGTCTGATCTTTCCCAGGAGAGTGGGCTCTGATCTTTTCCATGAGTTTGGGTCTGATCTTTTCCATGAGTTTGGGTCTGATCTTTTCCAGGAGATTGAAATCTGATCTTTTCCAGGAGAATTGGGTCTGATCTTTTCCAGGGGATTTGGGTCTATTCTTTTTTTTCAGAAGATTTGGATCTTATCTTTTCCAGGGGATAGGGGTCCAGTCTATGATTTTGAGAACATTATCTTAGAAATAGGGAGAAGAAAGCATTCTGACAAATGGTTTGGAAGTGGAACATGACTACGTTAACTCGCATAAAATTTAAAATCGACGGATCAATTAGAGTTATCGCGCGTTGGATAGGGATTTTGGAAGGCACCGTCAAACTCCCCCCTCTGTTTCCTTCCGACCCCTTGTACATCCGCGTCTGTATTTTCGTGAAAGGTTTCCTAGTCTAAGTGCTCATGTCTTGCAGACTTAATGGTTTGTTATGTTTTACGACACAATCTCTTTATAGTCTTGAGCTAATGTAAATATGGAATATGACTTTTATTTTTTCCGTCCATATGCACTAGATATGGCATCGTTATTGATTACCAAATCGACTTTTAAAAACATTCGTTCGTTATTCTATTTGTCCGTCTCTTAGTATTTTTGTTCGAATAATTGCAAAAATGTATGGGTAGTGTCTCTTTTTACGCTATTAATGTATAGATATGATACTTTAAGGGTTTTCAATTCATGTATATATCCTTGTTTGACGAGGATATTTGTGGCATACGAATGTATCAAGATCTCCATTTTTGTTTGAAACCTGGCCATATTGTACCCCCGTGAGAAATGTACTGAGGACGAACTCGCTTAACACCCTCTCCCACCCTGGTTTTTGAGGTTTTACGTTATAACGAGGTTCGCCGAAATCTCCCGAGTAAGTCGGATCAAGACTTACTAATTATGATATATAATGACACACATTTTGAACAGATCACTGAACCCAGAACCAAAAATAAATAATGTCTGCAGGCTTCAATTTAGAATTCCTTTAAATATAAAAAAAAATTGATAGATCGTTAGAGTGCTACGTGGGAAGGACCCTATTAATAGCTGTTTACGAAAGCATTGCTTCTCATCAAAACGTATAATATATACTATGCATGGCTTAATATAAATCAATTCTTTCCGCGACGCTAGATGGAAAAATAAAAAAAAATTCTAGTATTGAATATAATAAGAAGTCCTTGATCGACATTTCGCGCTGTCTCCGCTACATCTTTTCATAAAAAGAGAAAAGAAAAAAAAATCGATAAGTCATAAAAAACTGTGACTCTGTGTCCGTGTAATATATCTAGGAGCTTAATAATATCATATTTATATGTTTACAGGATTTCTTTAGACTTGTAATTACACTTGATGTACTTCAGGGTCATGATTATATCATTATTTCAACGAGAACAAGTGCCAGTTTTTCTTTTGTTTTACATTTTGTCAAAAAAAAAAAAAAAATCTATAATAAAAAAATATAAAAGTATAAATGGACAAAAAAATTATATAGAGAATATAACGAAGCTAAGAAAAAAAAGTAAATGAAAAATATGATGAAAAAAGTTAACCAAAAGTAAAAAAAGATGATTAATTTTTTTTTGTTTTGAAAATGACAAAAACAAATCGAAACAAGACATAAATATGAAAAAAAAAAAAAAAAAAACCCCTCCCTCTTAAAATTAGAACGGAAAATCCTATTATTCATATTGATATTGAACAGTTTTGTTATAATTTCTATTTTTTTCCATTTATAGTTAATATGACCTAATATGCTATCAGATGAATTATATCACCTACTCTCCATCCATACTACCCATTAATCAACATCGCCAATTATTGATAGTATGATATATTTACATATTTCCTTAATTCAAAGAAAAACAAAATGAACTTAGTACAACAGTTTCGTCATTGACCTACAATTAGCGTCTAGACAAAGGTCGAACACAGAGGAAGGAAATAAGAACTGTACGAGTTGACTCTTGATTATGTATATTATGAAACAACAGGAAATTCATAATTTTCCCTTGAGACAGATGCATTTATTTCCGTATATTCTGCACATACATGTAGATGTAGAACCTATGTCATTTTAGTCTGTCTGTCTGTGTCTCTCTGTCTGAATATCTTCCGGTATGTCAGTCCAATGCCGGATCTAGAGGGGAAGGGGAGGGGGTTGGGAAGGACCTCCTTGGAATTTGCCATATATCCTTGGTGCTTTTTTTTTTTTTTTCGTTTTTTTAAGATACTTCCTTTCAGGAAGTATCTTACTGTTACGGTAACTGCTTCAATTGAGATACTGCCGCTTTGCAACCTACCTCAAAATCTAGTGCTTTTTCTAATTTGGGAATTTAGTGTCTGACACATGCAAAGTGCAAGCACAAGAATACTGTCCTTCTTGAAAAAAAAAATCAATTTCATATGAAGTAAATGAATCACAAAAAATCAACGATATATTTCTTTCTTTCACTGCACGTTTGGTGGCGTAATAATACACCTCTGCATGATAAGAGTAACTTATAAGAGTTGTCTTTCTTATATTTAAGACGAAACGATGAGAAACGAAAATAGAAACGAAGCATGATATATATAGGAAATTCCGGTGAAATGAGAATTTTTGGAAATTACCAGCAATTATATACTTGATGTTTCGCTGGAACTACATGCAACCTCTCTTTTATCAAATATATTGTAGACTGTAAGTAATTCATGCATGCATGGTCTTTTTAGTTTTTATAGAACCAAACGGGTTAATTAATTTAAGACACTGTTCCAGGTTGAAGTCATGAGAAAAAAATGTAATAAAGTATACCACTTATAGTAAATATAAACAGTCTGTGCTGTTTAACATTGAGCACATAGAAATGAATAATTTATTTTTGTTATTAAGCTTCAAATGCATATATGCATCCTATGAAAAAAAAAAAAAAAAAACCACACACACACAATCATTACCTAAACAATAAAATGATTCAACAGTCATCTGCTGACTATAAATATTAAAAATAAGTATCTCTCAGGACCTTCAGTCCTTTGATTTGATATATCTTTTTTTTTTAATCATAGGCTGTGGTGACCTCCCTCCTTTGACGGGCTGCACCACAGGGATTTATCACGCTTCCCGGCTGCTCTATTTACTATGGGTTACAATCCATAGAACAGTTAGCAACCTTGAAGCGTGATAAATCCCTGTGGTTTTGGCGTTTTGCTGTTGGTGCTGCAGATCGAGTGCTGTTGGAGACCCCCCCCCCCCCCCTTCCCCTCATTATAAGAATTGATCACTTTATCTTCAAAATAGAAACATTGAAATTAAATTATTTACCAAAAGCCTTTTAAAAAAATGGCGATAACTGCTCTTGAATAAAAAGAGAATTCGGGAAACTAAACAAAACATGATAGACTGTACTTGTATATAGTACAGGTAAACTAAAAGCGACGAAACGAAATTATATCACAAAATTTAAATTTGGCAGTGATGTTTGAAAAAATAAAGCATTAAAATCTATGAGTTGGTGAACCGAAAAGTAAATATGGTAGTAAAATTACCATAAACATGATAAAAATCTCTATCTTGAAAGTGATTTTAGAAATCTTGTGGATATATCGGGTAAGATGTTAAGGACAATCGACATGTGTATCGGGGTGCTAAAATGCAGCATTATTTACTGAAGGGTGAATAGATTTATTGTGTATATACATCATCATACTAGACTATAATCTATATTAAATATATGTTTTTAGTGCTTAAAAAACGAGCTTTAATTTTGTAGTATGTCCGTCCAACATGAGAATGTAAGAGTAGCACAGCTCCCAATCTGTAAGTCATTCCGTTGCACTGAGCACAAGATAATCTAGAAAGTGGATCTAGGTGGCCAGTCCCCCCCCCTCTCCTGGAAACTCTTGTACAAAATGCTTATTTCCTCAAAGAGATTCTCGGGACCACCTTCTGTTATTCGTCAGAAGTACATGTTATTGAATTGTGTATTGATTTTTATCGACAATCGTATTCTGTCCAATATATAGAGTAATATACATACTTCTATTCAAGTATCGAATAATGGTCGCTAAATGTGCTTGTGAGGTCAGGTGTACTTTATACCTTTATTTGTCGTTTTAAGTACCGTCTATTTACCTTGATGCTCATTTAAATGATGTAGGTCACCAGTGTCCCTTTCAATATCTATGTATATTATGTACTTTAGCTAACCTCGACCTTTATGAAATGAGTGAAGATGGGAGATAGATATATCACACACACATCCTCCCTCACAAAAATACCAAAAGAAACGAAAATAGAAAAGAAGCCCTACCCCCCAAAGGTAATTTGGCATTGGGAAGGGGCCAAAATTCGGCCCCAAAACGAGGAAAAAAATAACACTGTATGAATACGCCATAGTCCACAGTAGCCTATAGACAGACTGCAGACGGTGATAGAGTGTTGCTACCCAGAAAGGGAAAATTAAGATACTGAAATTTGACAAAGCTGCGGAATGTAGCGTTCATGTTTCATCAACATATTTTTGTTTAGGCAAAATATCCATTTACATTATACCTTCATTACAGGTAGGGGTGGATGGGTGTGAGGGATGGGGTGGAGTTAGTGGTTCACCGCCTTCCCGCCCCTCGAGATCCACGCATGCTAAGTTTGAGTAAGAATAGATTTTAAGTATGCAAATGACGAGCCATTTAATCTATGGTCAAAGTCCCGTAACTCCAGAATAGTTCAATAGAATTGAATTTCTTCTCTAATAACTCTTAAACTGAAGAAAAAAGTATCTAGAACAGAAGTGTTACAGACATACATACAGATACGAGCCCTCCGGGACTTAAAACTTGAACATACGCGATGATAGTTCGGAATTCCGTACATCCTGCACTCTATATAGAATTACACATACAGGACATCTCTCTGTATTGGGAGAAAGGTACCCGTACCTTATATATAGGGAAGCCCCCCCCCCCCCCGGGATTTGCGCATTGTTTAAGCATACATATGAAAGTTTGTGGATATCTTGGAAGGGGGATTTTTCCCCATCACTTTAGGTGAAAAAAACTATTTAGTGTGTGTGAAAGGGGGGGGGGACTATCGACCCCATTTTTTGACGATCGAGTGCTCTGACACGTTACACAAATCAATTACAGACAATTAGTTGTATTGTGTAACACAGACTTCATGAATTGACTTTACAGTATGACATATTGATACATCATTAGAAGGTATGGTATGGTTTATTTGCAAGAGGCCAACTAGCCTATAAGCATGAAAATGAATTACAATACAATAATACATGTTATGGAGGAAAGACCTCAAAATATGATAATAACATAGAGTAAACAACATACAGCTGAACACAAATAAACTCTTGAATAGAAACATATGCATTCAAGGCAAATCATATTTTGAAGAATGATGAATCTCTCATTTCCAGCATCAAGCAAAGGATTTATCAAGCAAAGCAAAATTACGAAATGTGTAATAATGTAACGTAAATGTAATATTCTATAGTATACAATGTAATATTCTAATACTAGCTATACCATATGGGCTTGTCGTGCATATGTCGTGATGTAAGTACTTATAAACTTGTTAGTACATGCAAATGATGCAAAACATGCAGAAGAAATAAAACGAAAAATGCATAACGAGGAGGAAGAGAAATACCGAACGATAGATTAGTATATTACACTAAGTAAAGCTGTCTCGAAGAAAGGATGCCTGTTTTAAGTATCTGCCTAGGTTACAAAGTTGTTTCCTGTTATGAATAGAGAGGAGCTGAACTAATTTAAATGCTGATGGTCTCTGCCAATAATAAGTTTTAAGATATAAGCGTCGAAAATGTGAGTATAAAGGACAGACAAGAATGAAATGATATTCATCCTCTATTTCATTTAAAGAGCACCTACTACAAATACGTCGATTTCTATCTGTATTATTATAACGACCTTGTTCTATGGATAATTTATGTGATGATAGTCTTATTTTTGTTATGAGAATTCTAAATTGATCGGGAATGGATTTCTGTAAGTAAAACTGAAGAGAAAATGTTTCGGGTAAGTATTTGTAAAGCATACATTTATGAGATATTTCGAAAAAAGCATCTCTGTCCTGTATAAATTGATCAGTGATTCTTTTCTTAAATACATGTAAGAAAGACTTTTCATCGGGGACTGACTGTGTTAGCCAAATATCGGAGAACCCAAGTGAACATAGAAGTTCTTTGACCTTATATGACCAGGAATTCGGGAACAGGTGAGTATTCATTTCTTCGTAAATATTTCTAAGAATACAGTTTTCTGTCTTTAGCAGCTTTAGCCAAAATTTCATCAACCGGATCTTTCTTATAGTAATTAAAGGTAGACGCCCTAATTCCGAGTACACCATGAAGTTAGGTGTGCTGACTTTGACATTCAATATTCTTTTGCAAAACTTTAAATGCACATTTTCGATATCTTTGCCAGCATGGAAACCCCATACCTCGCCGCCATAGTTAAGAACACTTGAAACGTAAGTATCGAAGACGCTTAGTTTTGATTCTATATTTAGTAAATTATCGTTACAGGTTTTTGTAATTCCAAACATACATTTACTACCTTGCATTGCTATAATTTTCTGAGTCTTATTGAATTTACCATTGTACTGTAAAGTTATACCAAGATAATTAAAAGAATTTACTACCTCAATTTGATTATTATTATAACACCATGAGTCTGTACTACTTAATCTATATCCGTTACGGAAGACAACAATTTTTGTTTTATCAACATTTACCTCTAGACCCCATTTTTCACTATATACATGTAACTGATTCAAGATATATTGTAAACTTTGCTTGGATTCAGCAAATAAGACGGTGTCGTCCGCGTAATACATGAGAAACAAAGATAATTCTCTTAGATTAATAGAATCACAATTGTTGTAGATGAGATCAGATTCAAAGTCATTGACGTAGAGAGAGAAGAGAAGGGGGGATAAGGCCTCACCCTGCAAGAGACCTGTTGTGCTGGAGAAGAAATCGGACATCTGTGACCTATATTTCACGCATGATTTAACGTCTTTATACAAACATTTTATGATACTTAGTAACTTGCCAGTAATACCGAGTCTTGCCAGTTTGTAAAATAATTTGTTCCTATCTACCGAGTCAAAAGCTTTTTTATAGTCGACAAAACAGCAATATAGTTTCTTTTTCTTATTTAGATACAGAGATATAAGACTGTGTAAAGCAAATATTGCGTCTGTGGTGCTATATCCCTCCCTAAAGCCAAACTGTGCATCAGAAATAACGTCATTCTCATTCGACCACCTCATAAGCCTGTTATTCAAAACGGATGTAAATATTTTTGACAGATTGCTCACAAGGGTAATTCCACGATAATTATTCGTATCGTTAATATTGCCTTTCTTGTGTAAAGGAATGATTATTCCGACTGACCAGCTTTCTGGAAAACATTCTGAATCAAAAATTTTGTTAAAAAGTCGAACAAGTACTGGTAGCACAATTCCTTGAAATTTGACAAAATATTCATTTAGCAGATGATCAATTCCTGTGGCCTTACCTGACTTAAGTTTCTTAAGAACATCTAAGATCTCTTTTTCATCAATAGTTCTATCTAATTCAGAAAATACAGCTGGAGGATTAGTAAGATTATTAGAATGTGCATGATCAGTATTATTGCTATTATTGCATACTTTTTTAAAGTGTTCATAGAACTGATCACAGGATAATGTACTTTTGATTTTCTTATTCTTTTTAAAGATTCGGTAGAATTGTTTTGGATTATGTTTCCTTAAATAGCTAAGTTTGTCACCTTCGTGCCTCAAGTAGGACTTTTTACATTTATTAGCATGTTGTTTGTACACTCGTTTTGCATATATTAAGTTATCACGGTTAAAATTTGATCTAGTCCTATTAAAAATGTGCAGTGCTGATTTGTAATCTGAAAATAAAGCTTTACAACTAACATCGAACCAAGGTTTATCTTCAGTTTTCTTCTTACTTGACAAACGATGTGATTTCACAGATTTACAACAAAATGGTTCAAAAACCTGATTTAATATATCAGTGACTTGCTGTACACCTTGTTCGATATGTAATGATGTACCAATCATGTCAATAGTGGTATTCAGATCACCCACTCTGCTTTCGAAACATTGCTTTATTTCATTAATCATTTCATCATTCCATTTATAAATGGTAATATGTTGATCACTTTCAGATTCATCTACCACCCCCTGGCCGCAATTATCATACCATCTATCACATTGTAATGTGAATTCAACCGGTGCATGATCTGACCACATATTAAAATCATGAATTTTCATTGAATGAATTATGTCAAAAGAACTATAATCAATAAGTACGTAATCTATAACACTCGCACCTAGATGATTAAAAAATGTGTATTTTCCACTATCACTCCCCGAAACTCTACCATTACAGATTCTGAGACCAGATGTCCTACAAAGATCTAACAGTTTACGACCAAAAGAATTTACATGCTTATCTTCCGTTATCCTATCGTCAAATACACTATCATCTGTATACGTAATAAGATCAGAGATGCGTCTGGACAGACACTCGGGTAGCGAGTCATGCATGACATAGTCGGGACTTTCCCCAACGCGGCTATTTAAATCGCCAGTGAGTATAACAATACCCTGATCTCTGAACTCAGCTATCTGGTTCAGCAGTGCATCAAACAGGTCAAACTCGTAAAGGTCATAATACACATTGTATTCATGCGGAATATAAGCAAAACATATATACATATCCTGATCAGAAAGACCAGAAACCTTAACCCATATGATACTATCACCAAAATATTTACAAACATGAATATAAGGGGTCAGATTTTTTCTATATAAAAGTGTCAAACCTCCGCCTTTACCTTTACCTCTCGGAAATAATAAAGTATGAAAATCATCTAATTCATGTGTAAAGTCAAGGTCAGAATCTTTAGAAACCCACGTTTCAGATAGAAATACAATATCATGTAACGATAAATATTGAATAAAGTCGCTCTCACCAAGCTTCTTGTCCAGGCAACGATTCACGTTCCATGACAGGATTCTAAGCGACTGTCTCTCCTCCGCGTGCCCCTATCCCACATTCGGAGGGGGTGGGGCTGTCTGGGAATCCATACGTTCATTAGCTGAACCGCTACTGGCCGCACTAATATCACCATTTGGCAAGGTAATGTTCGCATTAGCAGAACTTCGTAAGTCCAATGGCGCGTCAACATAATGGTCCGTAGCACCCCTTGTGTCTATTGGCGCGTTGATGTGATCAGCATCTACACCTCGCGCATCCATATACTCCTCATCCACGCTCGCATCATCATCGTCATCATCTGGCGCGTACAAATGCCCATTGATGAAAAGCTTGTCGCGCACTAGTCGGACACGATCTCCTCTGTTCCGGAAGTCGCGCATCACGGGATATAATGACTTCCTCCTCCTTTCAACGTCTTGGGGGAACTGCGGCCTAATGCTGTATGGAGTATTCCGCAGTTTGTACGCATTATCAAGCACCAATTGCAGGTCCCGCTGGTATAAAAACCTCGCAACTATCGGTCGACATCCGCCCCTGTGAAACCGTCCAAAACGGTGTACGTTGCCGAACTGGATGTTGGCGTCAATGCCGAGCTGATGATATAGGAAATCACGAAGTAAGCCTTCTGAATCCTCATTCCTGATCTCAGCACCCAACCCGTTAAATATCAGGTTCATCTTCATGCTGCGGCACTGCAAATCGGTGACCCTTGCCTCGATCTCCCGTTTGTCCCTCCTCATTGTATCCATCTGCCTCTGTAACAGCGTAATAGTATTCTCATAACGCTTCATTTGGTTCATACACGCATCTAAATCGGTATTCTTATTTTCGATCTCCTCTACTTTGACCTTTACACTGTCAAGCTTCTCACTATTCTGTTTAGTTTTCTGTTCAATTTCTTGGATCCGCCCCTCAAATCGAGACATCTGCAAATTCATATCGGTCAGCTTCTGCTCAATAGTATCAATTTTGTCTAACTTTGACAACCTCTGCATAATACACTTAGCTGCTCACTTTGCTCTACTAGGGTAGCCATGACCACACCCTCACTCGGAGCCGCAGACATCGGCGTAGACGTACCAGGCCCTAAATCATGCGTATTAGATGTGCTTGGCCTGACTGGTGTCCCATATAGTACCTGGCTAGCAGCGCTAATAATAGATCCTACAAATGACTGGTTACTAGAACTGTTCTCACCACTGCCACTGCCACTTTGATCGGATAAATTCAATTTTGTCCTTTTCCTTTTTTTGTACTTTTTACCCATTTTCAAGTGTCAGAGATGAACATGCTTTTCGAAACCAAGTTCAAATGCGATAAATCCAACTAAAATTCAGCTTTAAATCTTTAGAAATATGCGATTTTTGACCATTTTTCTCGGAACCAAAATACACACGTCTGGTCACCTCCATAACTAGTACTCACTCACTAGAAGGCAACTAGTCGATTCAAGGCCCATGGGCGGATCCAGAAATGAGAATTCTTTCCGCGGAAGATAGGGGGGGGGGGGGGTTCCATAGCGCAACGGAGAAGTGGCATTTGAATTCAGCAAAATATCACTTCTCCGTTGAGCTGTAACTACATCTATATACTCCATACCTTAAAGGGGGAAGTATCCAGGCTGTGAATATGAAAAGAAAAATTTAATGTTTAAACGTGAAAAACATTATTTTTTGGCGAATTCCAGGAATTGACCACGCCCCCTTCCTCTAGATCCGCATTTTCTTCCTACAAACTAATACATGTAATAATAATGGATGCTGTCGTTAAGCATGTTAAGAGACTTAATGGAATATGCATTCAGCTAAATCAGGTCTGTCAGGTTTTATTCCAAAGTTGTTGCCCTTGAACCTCAAATTTTTCGTAACTTTGACAGACTGTTTAATTATGAATCATATTTAAGTCGGTCATGTATTGATTGCCTGAGACTATGATAAAAGGTGTCTTATTAAAAGATCATCATAATTATTTTGGCAAAGTATAATACTAGTATTGGCATCCGTTGTACAATTGAGTATTTCTACATAGCGCTTAATAAAATCTTTGCATAGTAAGGTACTATAAACTCTATATTTTCTGAAAGGTCATGATGCCCTGGGTACAGAACGGCACAGAAACAAAGGTTTTACTTTCGTACAGGTATTTTGCATAGATCATATAGGAAAGATGGACAATTTATGCATCAAGAGTTATTCCCCTTAGTTTTTCTAGCCTTTCTTGTCTCTGAGTTATGGGCATTATAATATTTCAGAAAATATATAGTTTATATAATAGTACCATAACTATCTGGCATACAAAAATCACTCATGTCCGTCATAATTTCATTTTAGGATAATAACTCAACAACTATTTCACAAATCAATACAAAATTTGGGTATATGATTAGACCAAAGCAAAATAAATATTTTATTTTACGTCCGTGGACGTGTAATTTTTAGAAGAATTGACCAGGGAAAAAAACCCCAAACACAAACATGCGTATACCAGTAAATCTTGAATTCCATTAAAAATGCCTTTATCACCATTAAGAACAGAAGATAATAGTGGTTTTTCTAAAAAAAAAAAAAAAAAAAAAAAAAAAAAAACAGAACCATTCGCCTCGCTTGAAAAAACATATTTTCCTTTACTGTTTTCAGCCTACAATTTCTAAGTCCTTCATACTGATAATCTATTTGTGTGTTTTCGTGCCTGTCGGGACGGTACCTTTCAGAAAAAGTTCCGAACGTAAAACAATATCTAATATTAATATGGCCTTACTTATAAGGTAGGGAAAAGAGCCAATTGATTTTGGTGTTAATAGTAAAAGGTCAAGGCTCTCTCCACTATCAAACCGGAAAAAAAAACTACCTTTCACCTATCCAAACCAAATTTTGAAAAGAGGAGAAACTTATCGATTAAAAAGTCAAATTTGAAGGTCTCTTCAAGGAAAACTAAACTTCAAAAGTATGATTCCAGTTCATAATACGACAACCCATTCGCTTGTCAAAACCAAATTTGCATATGAGGTTACTTATTAGAAGGTTGGAGTAAGCTATCTTTTGAACTTCAGACCAATAGGTCAAATGTCAAGGTCACATGATTGTTAAATAGACTTTAATAGCGACTTCCAAATGGTTACCAAGAATCTTTTGAATTAAAATCCAAACTCAATAACGATATAATGATATTAAGATGGATGGAAAACACTTTTTGATGTTTTAAAGGTCAGAGGTCAAACGTCAAGGTCGCTTTTCCTTTCATCGAATGCTGCGAGAGCCAAACTGCTACAGCAGGGGCATATGTTTTATGAATATTCCCAAGTTAATACCATATATACATTACGATCCAAAAATATTACAAAATATTACCCCACTATGAATTGCACGTTCCGAATTTTGATCTCCTCCGGATTCCAATTTGTAGTATGTACTTTTATGATAATAATTATGAAAATGTGTACTCGTGTCACACGAGTTCCCCTGACGTCATTTTGTACCACTTTTGATCTATTTCCCTGTATTTTCCTTTTTTCACGGAAAAATAAGAGATTGAACTGAAACCGGCTATGCGACGTCCGCATTCTAAAAGTGTAATTTATAGATAAAAGACTTAATTTCCTGAATCCATCTTCTAGATGTACACCATGTACACTACCTTTTCCTATATGATTGATATGTACATGTAAATACATGTATGTATGCTGTGAACCTTTGCTTCGTCGAATCTAAAAGAGATGTTGTTGAAGGCCATATTGGCCTAACTATGAATATGTATATTGTGACTATGGATTTGGTAGAATCATTGTTTGTTGTCATACGCTATGCTGGCCTAATTATGAATATCATGAATATTGTAACTATGGATTTGGTACAGTCATTATTTGTTGTAGAAGGCCATAATGGCCTTATTATGAATATTATGTCTGTGGATTTGGTAGTATCATTTTTTGCTGTCCTAGGTTAGATTTTGTTACATGTAGAAACATACTATTAGTTTGTTATCAAAGGCCATTTTGGCCAAATTATGTATATTATGACTATAGATTTGGGTGATTCACTGTTTGTCCTCAAAGGCCATTTTGGCTAAATGATTAATATCATGACTATAGATTTGGGTGGTTCACTGTTTGTTTTCAAAGGCCATTTTGGCCAAATTATATATATTCACGATTATGGACTTCGAACAACATACATTTTGATCAAATCAACCTCGCCCTCCTTAGACTTTGGGCGTTTCTTCCTTAAAAGATAGAATATAAAAGAAAGAATTAAAGTGTCTCAACTAGCAATTGTCCTTCTGATGAATACGGAGAAAAATGTCAATTAGACATAAATACTACCGAGATGACTATCTTTTACGTCATGCCGCTTTTATGGATTTTGATATTTTATTTTGTCATCTGATATTGAATACTATTGCAGTTGGAAGTAAGGCATTCAGTGTCCTTTTGTATGTCCGTCATGGTATAATAAGACTGATTTTGTAAACAGAACGTTTATCATCTCATAAATCTGCGAGGACATTTAATTTGTGTAAATATCCTTTTTTGAGAGCTAATTTTGTCTATTTAAAAGCACAGGAGAATTCTGACCTACTTTGTATACATTTAAACCATTTATTATGTAGAGTATTGAATTGCGCCTTCCTTTGTGAGAGGACTTCAATACTTGAGTGCATTTAAATGCAGACAACTCGAGCGTCGTCTTGTTGTGAATGACATGGACTCGAGTGCTATCAGTAAATGTACACTAAAATGGCGCGAAAGGACCACGAGGCAAAACGAACTGTTGTTGCGTTGTGAAGATTTGAAGTACAAACTTATGACGCTTGTAGAAGATGACTTGTGATTCACGCGACTTATAAAAAATTATCAACTCCTTTAAATATAGATGATATTTCAAGATGACACATTCTGATATATAAATAAGGACATAGTCTGGAACCTGAGAGAAGAAAGTTCAAGATATAGAGCATACATTTGGGCTATTTTGATCAAATCGAAGAAAACTCGTATATATATATATACATGTTTCATGTGCGAACACAAGGATTTTTCAAAATGTCTACTAATAAGTAAGTATGGATATTTTACACTATTATAGTAATCAGAAAACATGTGCAATAAATGCGGAACAAAAAATTATGATTCACAAGGAAAGTTCAAATTATAGAGCAAAAACCTGGACTATTTTGATCAAATAGAAGAAATCTCATATATATATATACATGTTTCATGTGCGAACACAAGGATTTTTCAAAATGTCTACTAATAAGTAAGTATGGATATTTTACACTATTATAGTAATCAGAAAACATGTGCAATAAATGCGGAACAAAAAATTATGATTCACAAGGAAAGTTCAAATTATAGAGCAAAAACCTGGACTATTTTGATCAAATAGAAGAAATCTCATACATCATACGGACGTCAGGACTTTTCAATATGTCTACCTATAGATAGGTAGGGATGGGAGTGCATCAGTCTGTACTATCGTGTAGTACATGCATGTACGATAAATATGGAACGAAATTGGGTTCTAAGTGGTGTCGTGAGTAAACAGGAAGTTCGTTTTTATTGATTCAATATTACTAGAGGACTTTGAACTCTTTCGTGTCAAGGTACGGGATTATAGTTGTGTTTTATGATTATATTAAACCGAATTTGTTGCGTTTTATGTTGGTCTCTCAGTGGATTGAGATTTGTAGAATGGTACATATATACTAGTATTTTAGTAGATTCTAATTTTAGTGTTTGGAAATTTTAAGATCATGGACATCAAAGGCAGTTCATTGCTTGCATTCCTGATATGACTATACTATAATGATTATAGCTTCTAAAAATGACGTTCATTATCGAATTGATTATACCTTTGTGCAGAGAGAAATGCGAGATGACGTTGCATAATAACATGTCTAATGTTTTGTAAAATTCCTTGCATACTTTGGGTTTTTTAGTGTAACGACGCTCTAGATCTGTAGATTCTAAATGTTGCATGAAAATTCCTTACCTACCAAAAGAAGATGATGAAGAAGAAAAAGCAAACAAAAAAAAAAAAAAAAAAAAAAAAAAAATGAACTAGCAAATATTGAAAAAAATACCGTAGTACTGTTTCTCTTGAATCATCTGTGGTTACATAGGACAATAGCTTCAATATTTCGCCAGTCTCGCACGTTATTTTTGTGTGTCACACACAAAAATAATCGAATAGAAATAATGAATGAGACGGGCGAAATATTAGCTAATAAGACAACATCTTGATGATTGATAATGTCCAGTACTGCCTTGTGATATATATATATATATATATTTTGGTATGTGCCTACCAGCATAAATCGACGAAATTGTTTACAAGTGCAGATAGGTCCTCTGTTCAAGTGTGCCATTGATCGCAATAAATATTGAAGGCAATTAGCATAATTTAGATGCATTGCACCATCCCAATGCAGTCAATAACAAAATCAGCAGTCTCGCACCTATGAATAGTTTTCTAATAAAATATATATATGATGATAACATGTATAAATTGCATGGGAACAGCTGGGTTTTCTAAAGCAGGACGAATGAAGTCCATCAACCAGACATTGTTGTCGTGTATGACATTATTACATATAATAATAGTGCGCCGGCAAGCGTATTTTATTTCTTCGCATTTCCGACTTCTCCTGTGCACCTCCTTTACAGAAATCAGGAAATCTTGCTGCCAAGGTCGTATATCAATAGAATTGTGTCTTTGGAAGAGATTCGTTAAGCAAGACGTTTGATTGGCTGATGTATTTTCGACCTCTCCGCACTGAACTACAACACGGATTTACATGAAACTTTACAGGATGCCTCTACTACCATTTTTTTTTTTTTACTCTATCCATCTTTCAACAAACATGTCCCACACTGACTGACACAATTCTACCTTCATCAATCACGATATTTCCTTGCTGCATGCAAAGTAGCGAAGATCCCAATTTAAAACTGTTTTCGACCTGATCAATCTGTCAAATAGTTTGCATTTGACTAAAAATGCGAATTCTTATAATTTCTATGAAACCACTGCATGGGATTGTAAAACCGATACCACCAAGGAAATTTCTAGCTCTTCATCATAAAAGTAGGTATTTCGAACCTAGTTTAAACGTTTATGTCTAGCTCAGAATTAAGTGAAAGAATCTATTTCTTCTTCCATAAAACATAGGAAAAAAAGTGAATTCTTTTTCTTCTTCATCATCTTCATCATCTTCATCAGGAAAAAAAGTGAATGCTTTTTCTTCTTCATCATCTAGCTCAGAATTAAGTGAAAGAATCTATTTCTTCTTCCATAAAACATAGGAAAAAAAGTGAATTCAAAAACGTTTCATGCATTCTAACGCCATGTTTTCTGACAACATTACTTTGACGTCACAATAAAATTCTCTTTTATCGGTCAATGTGTAGCCTTTGAGACAACGTATGCTGTCTCACGGGGTACTAGCAAAACTGGAGAAAAATGTAGATGAACAATGAATGGATATAAATCCCTCTAACACATGGTGTCTTATCTAGAATGTAGGTTAACAATGAATGGACACATCCCTGTGACGCATGGTGTCTTATCTAGAATGTAGGTTAACAATGAATGGACACTTCCTTGTGACGCATGGTGTCTTATCTAGAATGTAGGTTAACAATGAATGGACACATCCCTGTGACACATGGTGTCTTATCTAGAATGTAGGTTAACAATGAATGGACACATCCCTGTGACGCATGGTGTCTTATCTAGAATGTAGGTTAACAATGAATGGACACATCCCTGTGACACATGGTGTCTTATCTAGAATGTAGGTTAAAAATGAATGGACACATCCCTGTGACGCATGGTGTCTTATCTAGAATGAAGGTTAACAATGAATGGACACATCCCTGTGACGCATGGTGTCTTATCTAGAATGTAGGTTAACAATGAATGGACACATCCCTGTGACACATGGTGTCTTATCTAGAATGTAGGTTAACAATGAATGGACACATCCCTGTGACGCATGGTGTCTTATCTAGAATGTAGGTTAACAATGAATGTACATATCCCTGTGACACATGGTGTCTTATCTAGAATGTAGGTTAACAATGAATGTACATATCCCTGTGACACATGGTGTCTTATCTAGAATGTAGGTTAACAATGAATGTACATATCCCTGTTACGCATGGTGTCTTATCTAGAATGTAGATTAACAATGAATGGACATATCCCTGTGGTAAATGGTGTCTTATCTAGAATGTAGGTTAACAATGAATGAACATATCCCTGTGACACATGGTGTCTTATCTAGAATGTAGGTTAACAATGAATGGACATATCCCTGTGGTAAATGGTGTCTTATCTAGAATGTAGGTTAACAGTGAATGGACATATCCCTGTGGTACATGGTGTCTTATATAGAATGTAGGTTAACAATGAATGTACATATCCCTGTGACACATGGTGTCTTATCTAGAATGTAGGTTAACAATGAATGGACATATCCCTGTGGTACATGGCGTCTTATCTAGAATGTAGGTTAACAATGAATGTACATATTCCTGTGACACATGATGTCTTATCTAGAATGTAGGTTAACAATGAATGGACATATCCCTGTGGTACATGGTGTCTTATCTAGAATGTAGGTTAACAATGAATGTACATATCCCTGTGATACATGGTGTCTTATCTAGAATGTAGGTTAACAATGAATGTACGTATCCCTCTGACACATGGTGTCTTATCTAGAATGTAGGTTAACAATGAATGTACATATCCCTGTGACACATGGTGTCTTATCTAGAATGTAGGTTAACAATGAATGTACATATCCCTGTGACACATGGTGTCTTATCTAGAATGTAGGTTAACAATGAATGGACATATCCCTGTGACGCATGGTGTCTTATCTAGAATGTAGGTTAACAATGAATGGACACATCCCTGTGACACATGGTGTCTTATCTAGAATGTAGGTTAACAATGAATGGACATATCCCTGTGACACATGGTGTCTTATCTAGAATGTAGGTTAACAATGAATGGACACATCCCTGTGACACATGGTGTCTTATATAGAATGTTGGTTAACAATGAATGGACACATCCCTGTGACACATGGTGTCTTATCTAGAATGTAGGTTAACAATGAATGGACATATCCCTGTGACACATGGTGTCTTATCTGGAATGTAGGTTAACAATGAATGGACATATCCCTCTGGCACTTGGTGTCTTATCTAGAATGTAGGTTAACAATGAATGGACATATCCCTCTGGCACTTGGTGTCTTATCTAGAATGTAGGTTAACAATGAATGTACATATCCCTCTGGCACTCGGTGTCTTTTTAAGAATGTGCAAACAGAAAGTACATATTGACACATTGTGTCTGATAGATATTGAATACAAAAAATCGTGTATTTCGGTATTAAATCCACAAGCCTCTGACGCATGGCGTCATTTTAATTGTCTCTTGTGTGATTTCTGGGAAGTTTTCAATCTTCCTCGTGCCGCCATCCGTTTCGAACTAAAAACAATCAAGGTATTGCGTGTCAAATGTATTGTAATGGCAAGATACATGGAATTGACACCGTCGCCATACACCAAAAAAGAAGTTTATTTTTGTTTCTCATAATTGTGCTTTTTCCAAGGTATTATGTGATTTAAATACTTAGACCTTAATCTGTCCTTGAAACACGTAATTCTAGACTACATGTAGATATTTAGATATTTTTAACATGCAGTAACGCTCCTTGATTATTTTCGTGATAATAGACCAATTTTTTAATGTAATTACCAAACGGGTTCGGGAACAAATGTAATATGAAACCCCTCAGGGTTTCTCATTTTGCTCCTCACCGAAAACCACTCAAACCTACCAACAAAAACCGTATTGTTTTTATTCATAAGATAGGGATCTGACATGCCTCGATGCATTATTCGTTTTATCAGAGTTCGTCTGTCGTATTAATTTTGCAGCAATCAGTTGCTTTTTGTCAGAAGCAGGACATGTATTTGAGGATATTAGATAATAGTAGTTTATTTTGAAACCCGATTGGTTACAGTCGATGATTTTCAATAGCCGGGGTTTTAAGTTGAGTACATGCACACACAACTATTCTCTGCGCGTGATTTTGCAATTGAATAGAGGCATTATTCTGATGAATAGCTCAACATCAAGCTTGCTTTGACCATGACCTTCGTCATTTCAATAGGAGTATTATAACCGCCGCGCTAAACTAAGTCGCCGGGAGATTTGGAATGCGATATTTTTCAATAGGAGTAATGTATACGCATTGTTAAATAGGCCTACTTCAGCGTGTAATTTAATGTGCGATTTTGAAAAGGTTGTACTAGCCGGTCATAGTGTTTTGCCAAAGACGGGGCCACACGATGCGGCCAAAAGGTAAGATTTCGAACTAGTAAAGACCGCGCTAAAATGCGCTGTTGTAGAATCATAACATGTATATCTTGAGACATTTTCCATTATAATTGAATGGGTATTGAAATAGTAGGCATCTAGGGATCTATACTGATTCATGAATACTTAATTTAAGTATAGAAGCTACAATGTAGTAGAAAGAGGTTCGATAAAAGTATAAGACCTTGTGATTCTGTCGAGGTTTTTTTATTTAATTTATTGATTATAAATTTCATATTTTAAGTACAGTAGGGAGAACATTTCTGAAAATGTTGTTCGATATGAAATAATAAACTTTTAAGAATTTCTTGCTTTTTGCTAGTATGTGCTTATTCATCAACACATGAAAAATGCGCATATCTGGAAAGAATTTAAAAAAAGGGAGTGGGGATGGGGGGGGGGGGGGGGGGGTTAGGGAGAAAGGAACTGGATCATAAGAAGGAAAATAGGAATCTGGATACGCGCCTGTGTGTTAGTCTCTTGATAAGAAGTATATTCAGATTAAAAAGGGCGTGTCTAAGAGGGCGAGTAGCGGCACTAGGAGAAATTAAATAGGCACATGTATGAATGATCTATTAGAGGGGGGGGGGGGAGTTATAATTGGTTGAAATTTGATTCAAGTAGCAATATTAATGCCTCTTTGGTATGTCATACAGGGTACTTAATCTTACCACCCCACCCTCCCCCCTCGAAAAAAAAAATTCAGAACATTAATACAAACTTTACGGTAACACGAAAAGAATTGAGTACTGTTTGTTGTATTAGAGAGACAATTTAAAAGAGAAATTAATTCCAAAATATACCGTAGATAAGTATACGTGTACAGGTACCGAGGTACATAGTTCCTTATTTTAAGAATCGATTCCTCTTTGACAAAGGTTGTTTTTGTCCTCGTTTCAATACTTAATATGATTTCCCTTTAATATGGATTAAGAACCTGATTGTTTGCACTGAGTAATTCCCCTACAAGTACATTTCTATTTTATTTCGATTGACGTACATATTAATCTACCTACATAACCGACTCAGGGGTTCCGTGTACTTTAACTTCGGCGTGTACCTTTGCTCAACATAGTGCTATGACCAATCATTACACTGGAAGGTAAAAACGTTCTTGTGTAAATATTTCAAGAGGAGTTTTTTCCTAATGTCAATAAAATCATTTCAACACAAATTGCCTTCCTTATACGATCGTGTTTATTTTTGAAACAGGAGAAATAGAGATCAATATACCAATTATTGCAGTGCTAAAGTGCAAAAAAGGGAGGATTCCACTGAATGCAATCCGCGGGTTATTTAATGAACATGCAATCTATTCAAACCAATGCCAATTCAATGCTTCCAGTCAGAATTTTTCGATCATGCATAACTGTAATTATCAATACAATGTGTATTTGCATTTTTATGATGTAATACTAATGAATGCAAAATGAGCAAAAGTGCGCAATTCATAAAAAAATTGAGAAGCGGGTACGTCATCGACTAGCATTTATGGAAAAAGACAGCAATGGGAGGGGGGGGGGGGGGTTGTTCAGCTTTCCATCCTGGAGTTCCAAAATGTTTACTGAGGGGTTGACAGTCACCATCAAAAAGTTACTGAATATGAAGTTTTGGTAATAATTACGCAGCGAAACGAAGTGGGTGGTGTTCCACACCTTGACGCCCTGTCTTGCTCCGCCGCACCAGTCTTGCTCCGCCGATAGAGGGATCACTTACAAATCCAAGTGCAAGAGAACGCCAAACGCGTCTAGACATACCACGGTCCGAGTAAACAACAGAAATGACACATTCCGTAGTTTACTGCTATGATACTCGAGATCACTTTAAATTTACCCGAAGAACAGTGTGGAACTGTGCACAATCCCCCCCCCCCCTTTGAAGGATAGCAAGAGCGATGAAATTCCGAAATATGAGTGCGTGCTTCAAACATACATGTACTCCATTGCTTAGAAGTGACAGAAAGACCCATAACGATTTGTTAAAAACAAACACAAAAACCAAAACAAAACAACTAACCTCCCCCCCCCCCCTCAAAAAAAAGACCACAATATTTCTGAATGGCAACTTGTCTTATAAAATATGCAGTTACCCGGACATCTAAGAAATAAAAAAATGTTGCGAAGTAAAACTTTGCTCTCTTAACTGGAACGAACTTAAATCTAATCACAAAGTAATTTTTACAAAGGCTTTTCAGAGTAGGCATATTTTCATGGCATTATATGCTAAAGTGCGAAACAAAATGAAAACGAAAAGAAAAGAAACAGATTGAAACGAAACAAATCAAAACCCTGTTCTTACTCAATTACACACCGTTTTAAAGAGTTAGACCCTAAGATTTGTACGTGTTCTTGAAGAGGTTGCGAAAGAGAGTTTGTTAAAGGGAATTCTTAAAAGGTGAAAATGTGGTCACTGATGTTGCATCGAACTGGATTCTTCTTTTGTGTGGATCACACCTAAAAATACAAAAGTTGAATCATTTACATTTGTATTTATAAAAGAGGAAGTGGGTGTGTCGTTCCCTCCACGTGTAACAGGATAGGTGTATTTGTTCCTTGTAGCACCTATAAATGTATGTATGTCACAGTGATACAGCTGGTTATATTGGAACAATTAATATAAAGCACATTAGTGTCGGCGCCGTGGTGTGAGTGGTAAGGGTGCCTTGCTAGTGACCGTAAAGTTGCTGGTTCGAACCTCACTTAGAACCACGGGTCGGCCGATATATATTTCTGAATGTTATGTGTTAAGTAGGGTTCTCGTAAGATCAGGCAATTGAAAAACCGAAGAATTTTTGCAGAACTTTTTTCTCTTGAAATGAGTTCAGATCAGCCTCCATATGAATGTTCTGAAGGAAGTTTCCTCATAATTGGATGGTGACGAAAGTTATAGGGGTAGCAAATTAGAGAAAAATAATCGCCATTTAAAATACTTTTAAAAAGTCCTCGTCTGTTATTTACATGTCTGTGATGTTTTAAAAAAAAAGTACAAGTCGTGTAAACGCGGATCTAGAAAGAGGATGGGGGTAGGAGGAGCCGCGGCCTGTTTTACTAAAATACTTAGGAAAAAAAACTGTAGGAAATTTCGTAACTTTCATAATCAAATAAAAGCTTAGTCTTTTTCACTTTAGATTATGCTGTCCTTTCTAATAGCATTTCTTCATACAAATGTATCAAATACAAATTCAGAGACAAAACATCGCCATTTTTAGTTTATAAGAAGTACTAGGCTATCAAGAGTTACGAAAATTCCTTAAATTTTTCGTAAGTATTTTTGTAAAACATGCAGCTGCCCCCCCCCCCCCCCCCCTGGGATTGGCCAAGAACGCTGATTTTCATGTTTTTATGCATACCTTTTTTTTCAAAATCATTGACTGTACGATGAACCCACACCCCGGATGAACTGGATCCTCCCCAGGAAACATTCTAGATCCGCCCATGTAGTGCTAACAGCAAATTACCATTAAAATAGTAGATAATTACCTTAACGTTTTTGTATTATTTCGGATCAATATGTAGCTTTTAATTATGAATTATTCAGATTTTCTGCATCGCTGTATATGGACCTAAGTCACATCGTATTCTCAGAAAAACCAACGCTGATTCTTAGAACGTTTCCTTTTAACCTTTAATTTTCATTGGTTGATTGTTCTTTAGTGCAAAGCCTTTTTGGTCCTGTTATGTATGAAAAGAAACGGTGAGCGGATCTAGAAGGGAGGGGGGGGGGGGGTGGCCAGATTCTTAGAATCTTGCGAATTTGTCAAAAAGCCCCTAAAATGTCAAAAAGCACATCTTCGTTATTTGTTACTTTTATTAGTCTCTTCTCATATCCAAATTTGCAACCTTAGCTATTAGGCTTTTCGTACTTGTTACAAATGAGATGCAGAATAATAGTAAAGGTCAATGCTATAGTTGTACATGTTTGACTCGCATGATTGAAACCTAATGGTCCAGAAATGGAATCATGGAATGGTCCTAGAATTAATGGAATGGCCCAGAAATGGAATCATGGAATGGTCCTGGAATTAATGGAATGGTCCTGGAATGGAATCATTCTACAAAATTTGGCAAAAGAAGAATCCGTTAAGGTCGGAGGTCAAAAGTCAAGGTCTCGGTGAAATGGAGCATGTAAAACACTTTTAGCCATAGGTCCAAAGATCTCCAAACTTGACTCAATACTAGGGGATGTAACCTATTTATTTAGCGCTCAAAAGCCAAATCCACAGCCTGTTGCACTCATTTGTGAGTTTCTTGATTTACGGAATCACGTCTTTCATGCTATCTCTTTAAATTTAAAGCTCCCCTACGCCCTCGATCTACAAATATGTGTCACATAGCATGTCGGGTCTAGACAACTGCACGGGTCGGCAGTCCTTGGTGAGTGATGGGCCTCAGGCGTTGACACCCTGTTTCATCAAAATTATGATTTCCCACGACACCAAGTTAGTTTTTGACGTTCGAAAAGGAGGGGGATTTGGGGGGGGGGGTGTCCCCGTAAAATCTCAGATCACGTGACACTTTCTACATAGAATAGGCTTGGGCTTCAAAATTTAAAAGTAGACATGATAGAGATTAAGTAAATAAATTCTATAGAATAGACAGATCAGAATCGGACGAGTCCAATCATATGCTTTACTCACTTTTGACAAAAATGGAGATAGCTCTCTTACAAAAAAATGTAGCTCTATTGTCAATATATTGTATAAAAACTGCTGAGAAGTTGTTTCCTGTTATTATCATTAGACTAGGAATCAGAGGTTGTCACGATCCCAATAATTATTGTTCACAACGAGATTTTACATTTTTGAGATGCCGATACAATTTGCCTGACGGAAATGAAAGGAAAAAAAGGGGAGGGGGGGGGGGGTTATCCCGGGAGCTTTCCCTGTATCTATAGGTTTTACAGATTAAAGTTTCAGTCCTTTTCGATGATTATATGACGTGAGAAATTAAGATTTATACATAATTGACATAAATGACTTGATGTTGAAGTGAATGTCGGCAATAATCGATAATTCCAGATAATGTTTTGATTCTCTGTTCTTTGAAATGTTACTGCACTGATGATATGAGTGCAGAAATGTCATTCTTAACGTGTAGAGTCAGTGCTGTTTTCCTATAGAATGACACTTATTTTAAAGAACCGATCGCAGGTTCTCTAGGTATCCTACAATTTATATGAACAGCCCGTCTTTGTTACCATAAAAGCCGATATCCGGGAGATTGGATTGTATGAAGTTGATTTTAATCATTGAAATTTCATTTTGTGATATATTTTCATTTTAACTGAGTAGTAAAAGGAACAAAAAAATATCCAATAATGGTGTTGATTAAAAAGACAAGATCTACACTATATATTTTTTTTATATATCGCGTTTAAGCTCGAATCTATCGTCATGAAAATCTATAATTTTTGTTTTTCATTTCATTTCAGATTTACGTCCCCTGATTTGCAATGGGAAACCAGCAGTCGATAGAAAACGCGGCTGAAAGACGTCTCAAAAGGATAGAAAATGCCAAGCGAATGGACCGAAATAAGGAAAGTATACCACTCGAATCTGCTCCAGAAAATGCTGTTTTCAACTCAAACCGAGACTCGGACGGACCGTGTATGAAGGACAAGATAGATAACTTAATTGAGGGATATTTACTGAATACTGAGTGCTCCGATTCAGAAATGGACGACCTCCCAACATCTCTCATCGAAAAATTCAAAATTTCAAAAAGCAAAGTAAATTCGGAAGAAAAGAATGGCGATAGTTATATTTCGAATAAACCCGAGGACGACATACTTGCGCAATGTAAAAAACGGAGAGAGTCCGAATGTCCTACTGAAGGAAATAATTCAATTTCTCCGTCGGAGAACTCTCAGACACAAAGCAAGGAAGTTCAAAATAGCCCTACTTCCGAAATGAAAAAAGAAAAGTGTGAACCAAGCAAAAACACGGAAAAGGAAAAGACTGTTGTGACTTTTCAAAATATGATTGAGCAAGTGTTAAGTTCCTCCGTAAGTAGGTCATGTGATAAAAGTAATAAATCCTCACGCGACGAGGAAAGAAATGAAGTTGATTCGACTAAAGGAACAGCCGAAATGGTTGCCATGGAAACGGAAGTAGATTGCTCAACGGAATCAGGAAATCAACAGTGCGAGGAGGAAAAAGCTAAAAATAATACCAACAAAGAGGATATGAGTTTATCAAAGTCCAAAGTGATGTACTTAAAGGATCACATAGAAAAGATACTTGACAATAGTTTCAAACCCGTGGTAAATAAACCGAAACTGGAGACTATGAAAAAGCCTGAAAGTTCATCAATAAGTGAAATCTCCAAGTCGAAGAAATGTATGACATTAGAGGAACACATGAAGAGTATTGTGTACATTGAACTTCTGAAGGATAAGATGTCAGATGAACAAAATAGGGAATCAAAAGACGAGGATACCGACAAAGCTGTACCGAAAAATAAAAATGATGACGATGGGATGTGTCATTACGAAAGTCTCAGTACGAAAACGGTGGGTGGTACTATCAACAGCCAAGCAAAAACAAGAAGTAAGGATTCTCCCGTGGAAAATAGCGGCAGTAAATCAGGTGAACGTTTCATCGCAAAGTGACGTCAAGCCGATGAATGAAACTTTGAAAAAATCTAGCGTGGAGGCCATTATGGATAACATTATTATGAACGCTGTAAACGAGCAATACATGGATCAGGACAAAAAGAGGGAGGAGATGCGGAGAAATATTCGAGATGTGATTTACAGTGAAAGCGAACCGGGACCTCCACGTTTGGAAAAGTATGACGTCCATGATTCCGTTTGCGCGCCAAATCTTCTTCGACCAGATGAACATTTCGCGGAATCACACAAGCAGCTGCTCGAACAAACAAAAATAAAACGTGAGGTTCAGGTGTCTCCGAGTGCTTCTAATTTTGGAAAGGAATTTGCTCACGGAAATATTCCGAGTGGACATCGGCCGCCAGTAGAAACGGTTTCTGCTTCTAATAAGGGTTCATACCCGATGTTCAATGAACAAGGTATGCCGCTAGTTTCGCCACCTACGAGACAATATCGGCAGGTTTCGCCGAATGATTCAGAAGCGATGCACTTTATGCGTCAACAAGCAGGTACGCATTCACATTCACATTCTTCAAATCACAAACAAGCGATCTCATTACGTGACTGCCAGTGTGTGTCGTGTGAAAAGAAACTTAGTTCACACGCTCAGAGTGGAAATGTTCATTTATCATCCCATCCAAGTGTTCACGGAAAGCAACGTTGTCAACTGAACCCTCATATCGGACAGCCTTACTATCCTCCGAATAGTATGGCTCATCCAATGAACGCAGCTACAGGTCAAGGTCATGAACGTTATTTAAGCGGAAAGACATGTGATCCCGATGTTTCCATGGCAATGACCACGAGTCATGGACCGAATCATCTGTACAATCAGAATGCATTCCGAATGCCGCACATGTATCCAACAAATGCGCCTATTTCATCTCATAAAGAAACACCCGGAATTAGGTCGGGACGTCCGTTTCCGCCACAGACCGGAAATTATCCACAACATCCTGTTTCAGCTAATCTTCCTCCCTCAGATAGAATCAACCTTGGTGCTAAATTCCCCTCTTCTGGAGGACCCCGCAATCCCGCGCCATCGGCCCCTCATCCGTACATCCCGGTGAATTCACACGAAGGAGTCGACCAATCACGGGCGTGGAAAGCTAGGGCGGAATCTCAACCAGCCCGACCCCCGTTTGGACCGAAACACCCATCTCCTCCAGTATTAGATCTCACATTAAAACGACCATTCACAGAATCGTCATCGCCGTCATCAAAATCTGGTGATCAACCTTTGGACCTGTCGGTGAAGAAACCTAAAACGAGCGAAAGAATAGGAAACAACCCGGGATACGCACATGGGCAGGGTTCAAATTACGCAGCTCACAGTGAGAAACGAGGCTCGGAACCGGTTACTCATATTCATCATTTACAAAATTCTATGGATAGGTTTTGTTACGAGGCCAAGACAAGCTCATATCCTAACATTCAACAATTTCCGCGCCCATCTGTAAGGCCAAGTGGAATGTTAGGCATGAAAAATCATTCTGGTCCAAGACCGGATATGTCGTATAGTTCTGCATATCCTTCCGCGGGTCAAAGGTTACATGCACCTCACCAGGGGGCTCCGTCATCAGAAGCGTACCCTGGGTTACATCATTCATCCCGAGGACATCACTCGATAAACACAAGTACCGCGGGAAATCACATGGAAAGCTCAGGAAGAAACCCCGTACCTCACGCAAACAATCCTCATCACGTGGTACAGCAGCAACCAATCAAGTCGCAGCATTTAGCACAACACTTGCCTCAAAACGTTAGACAGAGCCCAAAACAGTCGTCCACTCCGGGAGAGGCTCGGCTATCGAGCGAACAAGACCGAAACTTCTCCCGACACGATTCTCCGGAAATGTCTGACTCGAACGGACAGAGATCTCGAAGATCGAACAGTGTCTCGAAACATGAGCCTATACAGAATATCATAGGAAATCACTCGCCGAATGATATATTGTATTTGATATGCCGACTATGTGGACAGACGTATGGAAGTCCGTACGGGTTTAGGAAACATTTCCGAAATCAGCATGGATTTGAGCCACATGCTGAACACACCGTCGTTCAAACTATATCAGCCACGAAAACTGCCATGAGGGGCCCGCCATTTCTTCCCCAAGGGGAGGTTTCTATGTCCCCTCATATGATGCATTACAATCATGGTCCCCCGCAGTTGACGGCAGCAGATGATCAAAAACATTTACTGATGCCGCCTATGCGTCAAATTCCGCGTGCAAAATCAGCTTCGCCAAAAAGTTTGAAAAATATGGAAAGACTTACGTTTACAAAAACTCAGGACAAACCTGAACGCGCGGATCAGAAAAGCGAGATATTGCGTGAGGAATCGTTAAGTAAGGAAGACACTAACGATTTACAAAGTAAAGAGATAAGCGTCGGTGAAAATTCAAATTTTAGCATCTCAAAGCAAGATGAGAATGTTTCTGAAAGGAGATATCTAGAATGTCACGAGTGTGGACAACACTTTCAGTTGAACGATTTTGGTTCGTATAAACGACACTGCAGACAACACGGTCATAGATTAGAAAATCCATTTAAGGCAGCAACTGATCCCGGTGCGTCAGTTATCCCAACAGGTCAACCTTTGAACTTGAATTCCGATGATAAATCTTCAGCAGCTCTTCGGAGTACCCATGCAGCAGGTATGAAGGAATTCCGATGTAAATTTTGCAAAGAGCTCTTTCTTGCGCCCGATCTTTTGGAGGAACATATCAATAACTCTCATCCCGATAAGCCATGTAGGTTTAAGTGTTTGATTTGTCACTTTAGGAGTCATTTGTTTTATCTATTCAAATCTCATATGTCGAAAATGCACAAACTAAGTGTCCCAGAAAGCAATAATTTCTCTTGCCCAGATTTGAAATTTGCGGAGGAAATGAGTTCTGAAGATAAAAACTTTTCTACCGAAAAAGAATCGACAACAGCGTCAAGCGGAAGTGTGGATCTTAAATTCATACCAAGTACCGAAGTGACGAGAATGAGTGCGGACACCGCTGTAACGTCCGCAAGTCCGGATAGTAGTAGTGACCCTGTCGCCTCCGGTTCGAGTAAAACCGATTCAATATCGTCGACTTCAAAGCTGGCGATCCAGATTAATGAACAAGGCTCGGAATCGAAAGATTCGTCCGTCGTCACCGAGAAATCCACAGCTGTTTCTAGACAAGTCAGTCAGGAATCTGGTTCATTATCTGATAACAGTCAAACTGCGGATGAAAACTCGGAATTTCGCTACATGCACAAAAAGTTCGGCAGCAAACGAAAAATGAGTATCGGTCAATCGCAAAATTCGAACGATTCGACAAAAAGTAAAGCATTAAAAACGTCTTTGTCGGTAGACAGCTCTACGAAAAGCCCCGGAATTTCTCATTCACAAAGGAGTCCGAGCGTGAATTCGAATGCTAGCATCGAATCTGAATCCTCCTCTATCACCGACACTCGATCAGTAGTAGACGCTAAGGAAAACAAGTTATCTCCCTTAACCGGAAATGACGACGGAAGCGGAAAGTATATAGTGAAAATGCGGTACGGTGATGCGGAAGATAGTGAACATATGTTTCTACAAAAAGGCGAGGCTAGACATCAGTTACCGTTCGTTTGGGACAGGGTTACACGTACGAAGGCGGGGAAAAACATCAAACCTCCGAAATACCACTCTTGATGACTTCATGAACGAAGGTTGGGAAAAATCAAACCTCCGATACATCACTCTTGATGACGTAATGAAATATAGACCCAATTTATTTTGTTATATATTGTATGTCTTCTCGCATTTATTTTGTAATGTTTTGTCGTAAGGCCATAGACTTAAGAATATTTTCGGTTTTTTTTTCTGAAAGGTAACTTCCCATCAGGCAAGAACGCGCACACACATGCGCATCATCAATCGGAATTTCTCTGATAAAGAGACGGAAAAAGAAATAATGGAACGACTTTCACAAGAGAGCTGGATAATGCTAATATTGTTCTCATAAGTAATATACATTGATAACTTCAGCTGTTTTTAGGAAATTCTGGTCCTAAAGGTAGTCTGAACATAAAGTAAATGGATTGGAAACAAGTTTTCAAACTTACTGAAAGGTAATTTGAAATGATATTTTTCAGTTTTCCGGATATCAAAATGGATGTTTGTGTGTGTAAGCAATTCTTTCAAAAGATACCCGCCCGCGGACGTAAAACAAAATATTTTAAAACTGTTATGGATATAAAATTCAATCTGTATATCGTCGGTGCTCGATCCATTTACTAACAGTCAAAGAAGGGTAACTCTTGATTATTTTTTAGTGCTCAATTTCTCATCCCAGTGCGTTTATTGAAACTTGAAAATAGTACGATAAAATTTATCGGAGATTTTTTTTAATGATATACAACCTGCTTGAAAAGCAGTCTATGTTAGTGTGATGAAACAATAGTTCTATTTGAGAGTGACTGAATGTCTGAATTTGTGTTTGAGAGAGAGAGATTGCAAATTATTTTTCCGTTGATAATATTGAATTTTATTTACTTTAGGAAGTTCATATGAGCGAAGTATGAACTCTAAATATTTTTATGATATGAATGTATTACATGTTATCCAACGTGTATGTGTTTGATGGCTTTGTTAAGAAATAGACTTGTTAATTTACTAAGTCTGAATCACAGGGATTTATCGCGCTTCCCGCTAGCTTGATGTAAGATGTATCAAGCAACCGGGAAGCGCGATAAATCCCTGTGGTCTGAATCTTTGTAGTTCATCAGATGAATTTTAATGAAATTAATTATAAATGGACTACTCATTGAATATTTGCAATAACATGACAAATTTATCTAGTCAAGTTTAGTTCTAAAAAGGATTTTAAATTTTCGTTTCAGCAATAAGTCAGTTGAGAAATGTTGCTGTCGCAATTATTTCACTTTTGCAGCATTGGAAGAAAATAATTAAAATTTGTTTAAGTGAATTGTATGTATCGGATTTTTGTTATACTATGTATGACATATAATTTTACACGTGTAAAACGTACGTGGCGATGCATATCAACAGTTTGTGAATTGATAATTATTTGATTTCAATAAAAGAATGGTAATATTTGTAAAACAAATACCCTTGTTCAGTAATTCTAACGACAAAACCGGAAGGGACTATTGGTTACCTATAAGTCTGTCTGTTGTCTGTCTGTCTGTCGATATTGATATGAAATTTGAAACATTAGAATGAAATACAATGACACATTGAAATTTAATGGATTCGATTGTTATAGAGCAAGTTTTATTTTGCATGGTCATGGTTTACCCGTTTGCAGGAATTGTGCCCCATGATGACTTGCAAATTTAAGTTTTTCGGACTTCTACAATGAATGGAAATATCGAGGAACATGTATGGTTTTACACTTACCTTGGTCTTAGATGGTTGCCGAGCAAATTCGAGTCTGGTCATGGCTAACCTATATTTGGATGAGTTGTGCGCCCTGATGACTTGCTAAATTGAATTTTATGGGCTCTTGCAATTGATAGATGCTGACTTTAAGATGAGATTTGATGCATAGCTTTACATGTATCTTGGATTGTTGCCATGGAAACGGGTCAAGCTATTTAGTTGGTATTTATTTCAATTTTCAATAATTAAGTTGATAACAAGTACAAACAGAAGAAAATAGTGCGATGAAAGTCTGAAATTTCAGGAATAATATTGCTTGTGCATTTTTTCCTTCGTTCAATGCATTAAATTTTTTCCTAAATTATCAAATTTTTGTGTTTTGGAAGTTTAGATTTTTGACTTGAACTGTTGCGACGGGTGTTGTTTGCAAACAGGAGACGCTGACTCTCCCCGGGCATCTGGTCTCCCTTTCGAATGTTGTTTATTCCGGGGTTCGCAACTCTTTGATGTTTATTTGTAATTTATTTTTTGACAAGCCATTGAAAGGTTCTATTTTTTTCACATCGGGAAGAACAGAATGTGCAACCTCTAAATTGCGTTCATGCATTCAAAATATATTTTGGAATTCCTGCTGTCTGAGACTCTATACAAAACTATGACAGCATTCGAAATTTTGAGGCAATTCTCTCTTTAACTTGATACCTATACATGACGCAGTGATCACTGTGACCTCCACATTTCAAGAGGGTAACAATCATTCCGAGACAACGAG
This sequence comes from Pinctada imbricata, assembly GCA_033119305.1. Classification (NCBI taxonomy): domain Eukaryota; kingdom Metazoa; phylum Mollusca; class Bivalvia; order Pterioida; family Pteriidae; genus Pinctada; species Pinctada imbricata. The sequence continues at coordinate 45,570,346 of VSWD01000003.1, read as the reverse complement.
AACATCCCGTCACCGAAACACGAAGTATAACACCACATATATGGTTTCTCGTCACAGTGTAACATAAAAGATAACGCCACATATATGATTTATGGTCACAGTGTAACATGAAGGATAACACCGCATTTATGATCGATCGTCAAAGTTTAACATGAAGGATAACTCCACATTTACGATAGATCGTCACAGTGTAACATGAAGGATAACACATATATGATCGATTGTCACAGTGTAACACGAAGGATAACACCACATTTATGATCGATGTCACAGTGTAACATGAAAGATAACACCACATTGATGATCGATTGTCACAGTGTATTATAAAGGATAACACCATATTTATGATCGATCGTCACAGTGTAACATGAAGGATAACACCACATTTATTATTTATCGCAACAGTGTAACATGAAGAATAAAAGCACATTGATGATCGATAGTCACTTTCTCACATGAAGGATAACACCACATATATGATCGATCGTCACAGTCTAACTTGAAGGATAACCACACATATATGATCAATCGTCACAGTGTAAGATGAAGGATAATGTCACATTTATTATTGATCGTCACAGTGTAACATGAAGGATTACAACACATGTATGATATATCGTCACAATGTAACATGAAGGATAACAACACATGTATGATCGATAGTCACATTGAAACATGAAGGATAACAACACATATATGATCGATCGTCACATTGTAACATGAAGGATAACACATTTATCATCGATTGTCACAGTGTAACATGAAGTATACCAACACATGTATGATCGATCGTCACAGTGTAACATGAAGGATAACAACACATGTATGATCGATAGTCACAGTGTAACATGAAGGATAACAACACATGTATGATCGATAGTCACAGTGTAACATGAAGGATAACAACACATGTATGACCGATAGTCACAGTGTAACATGAAGGATAACAACACATGTATGATCGATAGTCACAGTGTAACATGAAGGATTACAACACATGTATGATCGATCGTCACAGTGTAACATGAAGGATAACAACACATATATGACCGATCGTCATAGTGTATCATGAAGGATAACAACACATGTATGATCGATCGTCACAATGTAACATGAAGGATAACAACACATATATGACCGATCGTCATAGTGTATCATGAAGGATAACAACACATGTATGATTGATCGTCACAGTGTAACATGAAGGATAACAACACATGTATGATTGATCGTCACAGTATAACATGAAGGATAACAACACATATATGATTGATCGTCACAGTATAACATGAAGAGTAACCACACATATATGATTGATCGTCACAGTGTAACATGAAGGATAACAACACATATATGATCGATCGTCACAGTATAACACGAAGTATAACAACACATATATGACCGATCGTCACAGTGTAACATGAAGGATAACAACACATATATGACCGATCGTCACAGTGTAACATGAAGGATAACCACACATATATGACCGATCGTCACAGTGTAACATGAAGGATAACAACACATATATGACCGATCGTCATAGTGTATCATGAAGGATAACAACACATGTATGATTGATCGTCACAGTGTAACATGAAGGATAACAACACATATATGATTGATCGTCACAGTATAACATGAAGGATAACAACACATATATGATTGATCGTCACAGTATAACACGAAGTATAACAACACATGTATGATCGATCGTCACAGTGTAACATGAAGGATAACAACACATATATGATTGATCGTCACAGTATAACATGAAGAGTAACCACACATATATGACCGATCGTCACAGTGTAACATGAAGGATAACAACACATGTATGATCGATAGTCACAGTGTAACATGAAGGATAACAACACATATATGATTGATCGTCACAGTATAACACGAAGTATAACACCACATATATGATCGATCGTCATAATGTAATTTGAAGGATAACACCACATATATGATCGATCGCCACAGTGTAACACGAAGAATAACACAACATATATCAGCGATAGTCTAAGAGTAACGTGAATGATAACACCAAATATATGATCGATCGTCACAGTGTAACATGAAGGATAATTACACATTTATGATCGATCGTCACATTGTAACATGAAGGATCGATCGTCACGGTGTAATATGAAGGATAACACCACATTTGTGATCTTTCACCTCAGTGTAATATGAAGGATAACACCGCATTAATGATCGATCGTCGCAGTGTAATATGAAGGATAACACCGCATTTATGATCGATATTTAGTGTAACATGAAGGATAACACCACATATATGATGGATCGTCATAGTGTAACATGAAGGATAATACCACATTCGTTATCTTTCGCAACATAAAGGATAACACCGCATATATGATCGATCGTCGCAGTGTAAATGTAGGATAACATCACATTTATCATCGATCGTCACATTGTAAAAACAAAATTCACTGTAGGCTGTACCACTCATATTCAAAATTGTAAGAATAAATAGTATTTCATTAATAAAACAATATTAGTTTAAACAGTATTTATTACAATATACATATGCAAATAATGTTATAACAAAGGTAGTTTGGGGATTGAACAAAAAGCTGAAAACTTCTATAAAGTTATCTCCCCATAAACAGACAAAAATATCCAAATGATAATGACCGACATGATATATAATGTTACAAACACTATTTTAAACACAATGAATGGCATAAATAAAGGGATGTTGAATATAGAATATACACTGCTAAAAAATTAAAGGAACGATTTTCCCATCAGAAACAATACAACAGAGACAATGTAAAGGCATGAGAATGTAGAATGTCTTCAAATTCAATCGCATCATTTAAGAACTGATATTTGCAGCATGGACCAGACATGTATGTTTGGAGTACTAAACCCTCGTCAGTGATCCTCAATCTATACAATGTAATATGGTCAAAGAGGGTAAAAGTTATGTCCAAAATTATACCGAAAAAAGTATTAGGTTGGGTGGGCTATGATGCTACAGGACCCACGTTTTGTAAATTTCAAAGAAATTTTGATAACAGAAATATTCAAATGCGTTGAAGAAACGATCAACCGAAGTTTATCGAACTTTACTACATGAGCCCTCAGGACCAGCAGTGACACTCACCAAGTGTTACAAATGTTACACGTCTTCAAATTTAATAGCATCATTTAAGCTAAAAGTTTTATGTGGAACAAAAAAGAAAAAAACTGCACGTAGAAATACTATAGATGGTAGTGTTTCAACTCGTTACCTTTTAAAAGAAAATCTCAACCAATTTTTTATGCATCAGACACGTGTTTCGGTGGTAATCCTCATCAGTAACAATGTGACTTTGATAATTGAACAGCGGATTATTTCAACTTGTGACAATCCATTCTGGACAATCGGCATACATTTTTGGAACTTAAACCTTTTATTTAGACTGGTGTTTGCCCCTACATATTAGCAGCCAGAAATATGGCCCATGTTGGCCAAGATGGCAAATAGCTTACAAGCGACATTTGTGCCAAGCCCCATGTTCGGGGCAAATATACAGTCACTAAAACGAAAAGAAAGGGACGGATCGCCTCAAGGAGCAACAATAGGATAGCAACTGAACTGATCCCTTTGAAGATGTCTCAGAGCAAGAGGATAGCGACTGAACTGAGTCCCTATGAAGATGCCTCAATGTAAGAGGATAGCGTCTGAACTGATCCCTATGAAGATGTTTCAGAGCTAGAGGATAAATTGTAGCGACTGAACTGATCCCTATGAAGATGTTTCAGAGCAAGAGGATAGCGTTTGAACTGATCCCTATGAAGATGCCTCAGAGCAAGAGGATAGCGACTGAACTGATCCGTATGAAGATGCCTCAGAGCAAGAGGATAGCGACTGAACTGATCCCTATGAAGATGCCTCAGAGCAAGAGGATAGCGACTGAACTGATCCCTATGAGGATGTCTCAGAGCAAAGGGATAGCGACTGAACTGAACCCTATGGAGATGTTTCAGAGCAAGAGGATAGCGAACTGATCCCTATGAGGATGTCTCAGAGCAAAGGGATAGCGACTGAACTGATCCCTATGGAGATGTTTCAGAGCAAGAGGATAGCGACTGAACTGATCCCTATGAAGATGTCTCAGAGCAAAGGGATAGCGACTGAACTGATCCCTATGAGGATGTCTCAGGGCAAGCGGATAGCGACTGAACTGATCCCTATGAAGATGCCTCAGAGCAAGAGGATAGCGACTGAACTGATCCCTATGAAGATGCCTCAGAGCAAGAGGATAGCGACTGAACTGATCCATATGAAGATGCCTCAGAGCAAGAGGATAGCTACTGAGCTGAGCCCTATGAAGATGCCTCAGTGTAAGAGGATACATTGTAGCGATTGAACTGATCCCTATGAAGATGTTTCATAGCAAGAGGATAGCGACTGAACTGATCCCTATGAAGATGCCTCAGAGCAAGAGGATAGCGACTGAACTGATCCCTATGAAGATGCCTCAGAGCAAGAGGATAGCGATTGAACTGATCCGTATGAAGAGAATAGCGACTGAACTGATCCCTATGGAGATGCCTCAGAACAAGAGGATAGCGACTGAACTGATCCCTATGAAGATGCCTCAGAGCAAGAGGAAGGTGACACTCATGATGATATGAGCCACCGGAGGCCGGACATTCAAAATGTTTGTCCACTGTTTCGGACGATGGCAGCGATAAGCGGTTTGACCATTGTGTGAGGAAATCGAATAAATTCTGCACAAGAGAATAGCTAAGTATGCGAAAAAATAGTTCAGGTTCCACTTGTCATTTCACCCAAAAATATCATCGAGAAATAAATCAGGTTCCACAAAAATATCATCGAGAAATACGTCAGGTTCCACAAATATATCAGCGAAGAAATACATCAGGTTCCACAAAAATATTGTCGAAGAAATACATTAGGTTCCACAAATATATCAGCGAAAAAATACATCACGTTCCACAAATATATCAGCGAAGAAATACATCGGGTTCCACAAAAATATTGTCGAAGAAATACATTAGGTTCCACAAAAATATCATCGAGAAATACGTCAGGTTCCACAAAAATATCATCGAAGAAATACATCACGTTCCAAAAAAATATCAGCTAAGGTTCCCCTTGTCATTTCACCCAAAAATATCATCGAGATATCATCAACTTCGGTTGATCGTTCTTCAATGCATTCAAAAAATTCTGTCATAAAAATTTCTTGAAATTTCTAGAACGTTAGTCCTGTAGCATCATATCCCACCCATCCTGCTACGTCTTTCGATACATTTTTGCACATAATAACTTTCACAACACGAAATAAGTGTAGATATAACACAAAGGAGGGGATCTCCAACAACACCAGGTTGCAGCATCCACAGCAAAACCCCAAAACACTCAATGCAAAAACACAAAGCAGACAAGCACAGAAAGAGACGCAAAAGGGACAAGGAACGTCAACGCACAACACAGAAACATCAAACACAAAGGACTACACATAAACCAACGAGACCAATGGGCAACCGGTGACGAATAGGAAGGCCATCTGCCACGGAACTGACAGAAGGTGCTATTTCCGTCCTTCTCAAAAAAAGGGCCTAAGTATAGAATATAACTATATATAACTATACCAAACGATGGTGTAAATTGGAAGGAGTCTAATCGCATGCTCTGAATGACTGGAAAAACCTCATTTTGGATATTACCGATATTCGAATAGATAACTACCACAAAAATCCTCATTATTTTGAAAATCCAATTTCTAAATCTGAAAGATATTTCAAATCCAAGTTACGTAATTTACATGAAAAAGATGTCTTCGTGCCTGCAGACAAAGCAGCCAACAACACCATAATTATTTGAAAACGCTACTACATATCAACTTTAGTTTCGGAACTTTTCTCTACTAATACTTATATCGAAAGCAACGAAAGTGTTCCCAATATTTTGAACAAACATAACAGTGACATTTCTTCTTTTAGCATCCCTATTTCTAAATTGGATCTCCCTACAATATACTGTATACCAAAACTTCACAAGTCTCCTTACACGTTTCGATACATTGCTAATTCTAGCAACTGCTCAACAACAATTTTGTCTAGAAATCTGACGTCAGCACTCACGGCTATAAAGGAACACATGGCAAAATACTGTGAAACGGACATGAACAGGAATGGCGTAAACTTCTTTTGGTCTATTAAAAATTCAGGGGATGTGATTGACAAAATGAAATCAAGAAATTTTGAAGCAAATACGTTATCTTCATACGACTTTTCCAACATGTACACCAAGCTTCCTCACGACAAAATAAATACTCGACTGTCTTAACTCATTAAATTGTGCTTTGATCGAGAGGGAAAAACTTATATTTGTACTTCTGAATCGAAGGGCTTCTTTTCCGGCACAGATTACATATCATACAATTCTTTTGGACCTAAATATCAAAATTGTTAATGGAGAAATCCATACAAGTGTGTATGACAAAAGAGATGATTTTGGATTTAACACAGTTAATTTCCCCTGGCTTGACGGTGATGTTCCTAGATTACCGTCCTATGGTATCTCTATTTCACAGCTCATACGGTATGCTAGAGCATGTACTGATGTTTTGGATTTTCACAGTAGAAATTAACAAATTAACAAGAAACTTTTGGGACAATGTTTTAGCTTTCACAAACTAGTAAAGACTTTCTGGAAATTTTACAAAAATTATTGTCAACTTCTTCTGAAATTCGGACCAAGACAGACAACAGAGTATATTACTTTGGGCATTTCACAACCTGCATTTTATGGTGACATTATTGACAAGATAAGAAGGATCAAAGATAGACAACATCACTATAGAAAATGCGTCAGAATCATCAAACGCCTTTTATACCGTGGATATGATCCTAATGTCACAAGACGAACACTAGGCTTTGTACTTGACCAATCTACAGTCTTGTACCAGCGCATTCTTAAAACTTGCACTCTGACTGACTGTGACGAGGGGACTCCATGACGGGCCCTGCCCAAACCTCTTTAGAGAAGACAGGGCCTCGACCACCTGTCCTCTCTGAATGTCAGTCGGACTCCTCGGGTGATAACATAAATGAGCTCGCGGCGACAGAGCACGGATTGTATTACGTACGCCCTCTTTTTATATCCATTTACATATTCATCTGTGTTGCTTGGGCCCCTGCGTTTTGCGGTCTTGTTTGTGTGTGGTCATCTGACAGTGAGGAGGTTGTTTTACACCACAATTGTACGTTCTTCGAGACCTCTGGGTAATCGGAAAAGTTGGAGGGTTGTGCGCACTTAATCCAGGATAACCACACCTTCTGCTATTTCCGTGGCAGATGGCCGTCCTAAGTCGGCACCGGTTGCCCATTGGTCTCATTGGTTTATGTGTAGTCCTTTGTGTTTGATGTTTTTGTGTTGTGCGTTGACGTTCCTTGTCCCTTATGCGTCTCTTTCTGTGCTTGTCTGCTTTGTGTTTTTGCATTGAGTGTTTTGGGATTTTGCTGTGGATGCTGCAACCTGGTGTTGTTGGAGATCCCCTCCTTTGTTTCACACTCTTTGGCCATATTACATTGTTTAGATTGAGGATCACTGACGAGGGTTAAGTACCCGAAACGTGCATGTCTAGTCCATGCTGCAAATTTATCTGTTCTTAAATGATACTATTGAATTTGAAGACGTTTAACATTAGAAGAAGTTTTAAAACATCCTAGGACCATAACTCAAATGCCACTTTGGTTTATTTAACAATGAGTTGACTCTACAGTGAATTGAAAGCCGCGCACTACTTGCTAGGTAGATGCACAAAGTCATAATTAAAAAAAATACACCGCACTACTAAAATGAAATTTGCTGTGTCTGAAAATTACTTCTGCATTATTTACCACTGATGAGGATTAACTATACGAAACACGTTTCTGGTGCATTGAAATTGGTTTGAAAAGTTCTTCTGGAAGTAACGAGTTGGATCACTGTTATCTTATTGTCAGAGGAGAAACTTCAATCGTACATCCTGGAGGACGCACCTGTGCCAGACATTGCCTTTCTCAATATACCGGAACTGGATGACTATATCGAGGACTTGGTGGTGGATCCCACGCCAAGGAAGTTCCCGAAACTTCGCGAAACATCACGTAAATTTGTTCAGAAACGAATGGCGTAGGATATGGGATCGTTGACCCGCATTGGGGGGGGGACTTGACGAGGCAAGGACAAGACATCCATCACTTAATGGCGTAGCATATGAGACCGTTGACCCGCATTTGGGTTGGGGGGGGGGGGACTTGACGAGGCAAGGGCAAGACATTCATCACTTGATGGCATAGCAAATGAGACCGTTGACCCGCATTTGGGGGGGGGGGACTTGAAGAGGCAAGGGCAAGACATCCATAACTTAATGGCGTAGCATATGGGACCGTTAACCCGCATTTGGGGGGGACTTGACGAGGCAAGGGCAAGACATCCATCACTTAATGGTGTAGCATATGGGACGGTTGACCCGCATTTAGGGGGAGGGGGCTTGACGAGGCAAGGGCAAGACATCCATCACTTAATTAAATCGGAAAGATTGTCCAGCTACTCCAAAAAAAAAATCTCATTTCAGGCCAGGTGAACGTAGCATGCCTCTTCTGAAAGAGATTGAACTTTCTTGCTTAGATACTTAAAAGTGCGATGAAAGCAAAGACTATGCCGCTAGATATTGAGAAACAGCTCGAAAATGAAATTGCTTTGTTCTGAATTTACTTCTACATTGTTCTCAGAAAGGCGATGAATCGCAAGAAAGCAAGTGATATGAGCAGGGAAATCAACGATTTGGTGATAAAAAGATTATATCCATGGTATTAAAGGCTTTTAATAATTCTAAGACAATTTCGATGATAATTCTGTCTACCTTTGATCCTTCTTATTTTGTTAATTATGTCACCATAAAATACCTAAAGTAATGAACTCTGTTGCTTGTATTGAGATTCTAGAAAATTTTGAACGTTAGAAAAGATAGCTGCTCATCGTTATTCGTTGATATCTCCTAAACCTTTGGAGTGTAGGGGACAAGGAACTTATCATTGAAAGGATAAATGAATGACTTTCTTTCTGCATTACTTTAATCATTCTTTATATTCATATTACATGTATTAAGAAAAAAATATTTTTGTTGAAGTAGGTCGCGATCGTTTTCCATAAGAAAATAACAATTTATTTGTTGAATCTCATTTACTAAATAGCAGTTTATATTTCAGCTGATTCAAGACTACACTATGTCATATATCTGTTATTATGAAGAATATGAAGTTCGCTTATTTGCGATAATTTATAAATTTCCCTAATTTTTGACATTTCTCCGCAAAAAATTGATTATATCTATCGCACTTACAGTACACGTACAGTATGCATTTGACAATTTTGAGGAGTATCGAGCATTCTGTGTCAGTTTGTGGCATTCAATAATGTCTACATGAGACCTTAATATTTTATGTATAAAGTAGGATTGGACTCTTGGAAGAGGAAGATAAATGAGATTTATATTCAAATCCGTTGTGAAATACACGTACTTTAATAAAGCCAGAATGATATTATGTGCAACTTCGCATATGGAATTCGCCATGTAATTATTAAGTGTAGCAATTATTTTATACATGTACAACATATATCATAACCTGTTTACTATTTTGATTCCATTGTTCTTCTTCTTTATATATTAGATAAAAACTGCACTATCAGGTAGGTATTGCGTTTTTAAAGTTCTTGCACAATTAAATTTTAAAACTCGTTTTGAATATTTGTCAAACATGACTTTTTAAAGGTTTTGTAATTATGTATTCCCTTAAACGTTGATAAAGTCTATTCGTCATCTTATTTGTTGATAACTGACAAGCCTTTGGAGGAAAGGTGACAAGAAACTCGTTTAGGAAGGTATGCAAGAATTTATGTGTTCACTTTTTGATCTTATATTATTATTTTTAAGGTAGTTAGACAAAGAAATTAAACAAAGTTCCATCAAGAAAAGGCCACTTACTCGGGTAATCAGCCATAACGTATTGTTTCATAAAATACCATACGAAAGATTTGAGGTCTCGTGGGTGGATCTCAACATTTTTCAGGGGTTCGAACTCTTTATGGGGATCAAGATTATGTATCTTTAAAAATACAAGTAAACTGAAAAAATAGGCATTTTTGGCATATCCACCTGACACCTTAATCTCCAACCTTCTATAACAGCGTTTGTTATTTTTCAGTTTAATGTTTACCAGTGACCTTGCCACTTGATGTAGAGACTGGGATAGGATTCAAGCAGAAGATAAATAAGATTTACATTCTAGTCAATTGCACAATACTTGGTAAAAACTTTTTGAATTTAAATCATAGAGCCAGACTGATATATTGTGCGACATTTCCATATGAATATATTTATAAAACGCAAGACCACAAATATTGATGCAAAAGTGCAAGAACAAATTCTTAATACAATATATCTCCAAATATTGTACCTTGAGAGGAGTATGTACGTTTACAAATATAGATTCCACCCTAGTTGATCGAATTCCATCTCCTTTAAAGCTGAAAGCCTACATTAAAAACTTTGACGAAATAGTAAATTTTTTTGGGGACAGAGATTGTTAGATATAGACTCTAACAATCTCCGTCCCATGGCATAGAAATAAGCTATAGCGACCCTTCACACCTGCTGACGTATGCATACTAATGAAGGTACGACCTAAAATCCAGGGACATCGCTACAGCGCCGGTATATAAGACGAGCTTCAAACTCGTCCACCGTGACATTCAGTGATTAGAAGTCTGGGAGTAAATACATGTAACACCTGAAATGAGAAATGAAGTTATTCGATGAAATAATCAATAATCGATTTCAAAAGCAGGCATTTATATCTAAAACTTTGAATTACGAAGAAATGAACTTATTTATTAAATGCAATTAAAAATTCCCTCCCCCCACCTTATACCACGTCTATAAAGTCAGTACGAACGCCAATGTACAAAGCTCTATATGCTGCAAATATTTACCTACGTTGAAACATAAACAAAGAATATATGAAAAGACCCCATCTCTTTTAACCCCCCCCCTCCTGCAAAACACACACTACTCCAATAGCCCTAAATTAGTTTCTATTTGGATATCCAATACTAGTTTTGAATTCGGCCTTTTCGTCATAGTAAAATAAAAACAAAACCTGAAATGTGTGCCCATTAATTGTTATATCTTACCTCTAGAAAATGAATTTACTAGATTCCATGTCAGCCTTCCTGTATACAAGACGAAAATCATCACTTCCGGTATAACTGACATTTTGAGAGTGTTCGTTTGCATGAGGTAGAATTACAACGTCTCATTCACTACATTTTCGAGGTTGAAGAACCCCTCCCGCCTTTCCCTTTCGCCTTATTCTCGGTGAATTTAGTAAGTAATTTAAATATATAGGATATACAGTAAATTCTGACAAACAAATGCAGCTAAGAATTGATAATTTAAGATTATCTTTTGTTGATTCTTAGTACTCGTGGTAATCTCTTCAGAGAAATAGAAAGGATGAACTAATGATGTCGAATTTAATAATACAATTTTAATTTTCTTTCCTCAAGATTTTTAATTTTCCATTTTATCTGACATACATATATTACATATTTTACATGATTGCATTCTGTTTTCATGTTTTATTCAAGAAATACATATGATAAATAAATGTATATAATTTCATTGAAATATGCGCGGATCTAAAATAGGGGAAAAATGGTAAGGGTCTTTCTAATGCTCCATTTATCAATGGATGAATCCAGATTTTTTTCTAGGGGTTCCTAGCCATTTGAGGAAGGGATGTTCTAGCTATTGTTTTTGAAAAAAAAAAATAAATAAAAAGAAGAAAACTATCATTTTGACAAAAAAAACTGGAGTTTCACAATGTGGTCCTTGATTATTATTTTCAAAACCAATATATGGCTGCGATGGCGAGTCAGCAAACATGTTTGACAGTTCAAATGAAATATATATAGTATTGCTTCCAAACGAACACTCTCAGCGATAAACTTATACCGGAAGTAGCATAGCAAGTGTCAGATTGATGATGCATCAGGATTTATTCTCTTATCAGGTGAGATACGATATTTTTTTCTTCAGTCTGTCCGTCCTGAATATAATTTTCAATTTACCATAATACTACATATACATACTGTCTTCATTCATATGGCTTATCAAAGGACAAGTACGAATTCACATGGGCGGATCCAGCACTGTTTGCAAAAATGAAAGGAAAGCTAAATCTTTTTTAGTTGGTCAAAATTTAGTCATTGAGCAAGGAAACTGGATGTACAACCCACTCCCTCCGCAAAGACAAAACGTTTATTGAAACTACTTTAAATAGTATTGACTTAATTCAAATGCAAATGTACCCCCCCCCCCCGTCTTTCCGTACTTGCATCCGCCCTAGATATGCACTGCAAGCTTTATTTTAAAGTTTTTATTCAAAGTGGATTTTTTGCCTATTTCTGATTACTCATCAGATGACTTCATTTCTCATTTCAGGTGTTACATGTATTTACTCCCAGACTTCTAATCACTGAATGTCACGGTGGACGAGTTTGAAGCTCGTCTTATATACCGGCGCTGTAGCGATGTCCCTGGATTTTAGGTCGTACCTTCATTAGTATGCATACGTCAGCAGGTGTGAAGGGTCGCTATAGCTTATTTCTATGCCATGGGACGGAGATTGTTAGAGTCTATATCTAACAATCTCTGTCCCCAAAAAAATTTACTATTTCGTCAAAGTTTTTAATGTAGGCTTTCAGCTTTAAGGTGTGTCGAGGAGATAATTGCCTGTTCCTACGAAATTTGAATGCATCACCTTTACATAAGTTATTCTCCGACGTCAATATTGATATACCCAGCAGTTTCCGTTTAGTTTGTCCGAAAAAGTTTGTCTCTTAAATTATCGTTATCACTGTACTTATTTATAGGGCTGTAGACGATCTTCCTGAACTGCCAGAGGTACTTCTTCTTCGAGGAAATAGAAAGTAAGGTAGGATAGGTAAATATTTTTGCATGCAGGCTGTAGGATCCCTATTGGTATATGACTGTGTGCCCCTTGCAGTAGACTTGAAAATTTCAAAAAGGAATATTTATATTACTAGTAAATCCCCCATGTGAAACGTCCATTAGGCAACCAGAATTATATTCCAATAACTTGGGTTGCTATTGTGATGTCACGTTCAAGTCTTGCATGTAGGAAGAATTTAGCAACATTAAAATACATTCGACGCTGTTGAAGGAAGAATGTGCAATGTGCATGCAAATAAAAATGACTATTATTTAGAATAAATGTAAATATAAGTATTGACTGTCTTACTTTTGGTGTTCATGGGTGTATAATTTTGGTAGGACACGTGCAGGTTTTCCGAGAATCGCTTCGCACCCATGAACACCAAAAGTAAGACAGTCATTTCTTAAATGAAAACTTGATCATTAAGAATGTTTTAATGGTACATCTAGGCATTTGGATGATATTATAACAGCCTTTTTTTAAATGTACGAATTTATCCTCAAGAAGTGGTACTCCACAAAGCAAGCATAACACCCACAAAAACACAATTTTTGACATTTATATAAGAATTGTAAATGGAGCGATTCATACGAGGGTTTACGTCCAAAAAGATGATTTTGGATTACCGTGGCTAGAAGGTGATGTTCCTAGACTACCGGCATACGCTATTTACATATGTCAGCTCATTCGGTACGCTAGAGTATGTAATAATGTTTTTTTTTCTGAAGTTAAGAGTGAAAATTTTTAAGTGACCAATAATACGGAAGTGTTCCAACTCTATACCTCCTTGAAGAAAATTTCAAATCAATTTTCATGCATCAGACACGTGTTTCGAATATTAACAGCAATTCTCTGTAAGAACCAAAGAATTTCAAGACATGTTGGCACGGCATGTCATGGATTTTTGAGATTTTTGGTATGGAAGTTCAATATGAAGCACTAGTATGTAAACCAACCCCAGTTTTTTCAAAAAGGTTGTCGTTGCCATGGTAACCGTGTCTGAAGTTTCAAAAATCGGGAAAATCTATAGGACCAGGCATATTTGTAGGCTTCGTTACCATGGAAACAGGTACTTTTTTAATCTGAAATTGCTTTGATTATTTTCTTTTAATCCTTATTATTATGCATATTTGTAAAGTTTTTTACATTCATCTCGGTTGATTTGTGTATACAAGATGAAAAATTGGGCCAAAACAGGGTATCAAATGGCTCTGTTTTGGGCACTTAACGACCCTTTTTTGCATGTTTTTACTGTTTTGCAAGGTTGAAAATTTCATAAAAGCACCAATTTTTGAAGTCCAAATTCTAGTTATCCAATTAGTATCATCTTTGAACTGTACATGAATACAAAAAATTAATTGGGCTAATTTGACCTTTTATTGCAAAGCAGCATCAAATTTAGTTGCTATGGCAACAATCAGCTGAAAGGTTTTCATACGATGAATTTAAACACAACCTCTATCAAACGATCTACACATGATATTGGAACAGAAGTTCATGTATACATCTATCAGAGGCGTTTTGATTAAAAATGACCTTGAAAATATTTCAAGGTCACCCACAGAATTTTCAAGGTCATTAAACTTTAAGTGACCAGATTTGACGAAAAATCCTGATTTTTCATAAAATGAAGGTGTCAATATTTTAGAAACCTTGAAATATTGAACTTAACAGTTATTTGCCATAAAATGATAAATGTATCACTTATTTCTTAGAACTATTGATTACGTTTCTTCACATCATCGAATATCTAAATTCTTGGTGAATATTTTGATAAAAAAGGGACGAAATCTGTATTTTTCTTGTTTTTTGACGGAAAAATATTTTCCTATTGAATTGCTACAATTCAATAAATTCTAAGATTTGTCTTTCTTATATTCATATGCTTTCATAATATATATAACCTATGAAAATATTTATATAAGAAAATCACTAAAATCGGTAACAAAAAATTAAAAAATTAATATTTTATGCAAAATTTGAGTCTCAAAGTATAAATGACCTTGAACATCAAGCCAATGACCTTGAACATTTTAATTGTTCTTATGTAAAAGATATAAGTCATATCTATACATGCATAAATTTTGACAATCTTATGTACGCAGCTACGTTAAGGCACTCCTCAGAAATGACGTCTTCAAATATGGCACGAAATGACGTCAACCTCAGATTTTGACGTCATCAACACGGAGTCTATTGTCGTTTGCAAATTTTGATACTCTTTATTGTCATTTATCATCGAGTTAGATCTTTATACATGATTGAATTTTTTGCTGAATATGTTATAACTTTTATCTATAGTAAAAATACTTGAATGGCATAACGTACTATACAAATATTTGATGAAAATGCTTGCCTAGCAACCACGTGCGGAGGTTACTCAAAGTCTTAGAAAAGCTTGAAGGCTTTATGGATTCTTTTTTAAAATAGATGATTCGTTTTTTTTTTTAAACTGACGTTAAACTAACTGAGGATACAGCCTTTCAATCTAAACAAAGTGAAAGCAAGGAAATAATAATGATAAGATCATAATAAATTCTCTATATGATATTATATATTATTCTCTATAGGCCAAATTTAAAGACGGGAGAGAAAATACTACCGACGACAACTTGAAAAAATTAAAATGCTGGAAGTTACTAAGTAAGGTGGCTTGCGTAACATCAAGATTGGACTTTGTCGACTATAAATGCATTTTCTTCGTGGTATTCGTTTAGATTGTAATTAGAATGAAAAAAAAAATAATGATATAAAATTTTCACGTCTCCCTGTTTGTTTCTCTCTCTCTCTCTCTCTCTCTCTCTCTCTCTCTCTCTCTCTCTCTCTCTCTTAGACCACGTAAATTGAATATCACAAGCTAAAATGAAAATTATAATTTGTATGTTAGTAACGAAATGTTACAGAATTAATCATCTCTTTCTTGATATCACATATTTTGTCTGTACTGTACAAAGCTCTTTTAATAAGTACAAGCATATACGATATACGGAAACAATGCCTATTGATAACAGGATGCCTCTCACTGAGTCAACAATTAAAAAAAGCAAGAACTTCGTAAACATTTTGAAAAATAACATATTCTTTCTGCCAGGATCGAACTCGCGATCATGGATTTTACAGTCCTGCGTCATCACCACTACGCCACCGCACCGTTGCGTCAGGATGATGAAATTGTAAAATACATTTCACTGATTGCATAAGATTTAATCTTTTCACTTTTTTGATTGAAATACGATGAAATTGTCCTCAATTAAACAACAAAGTATTTATTTCATCTTCTCAGGTAAACATTTGTGTTTAAAGGCCACAAAACTATGAAAACGAAATCGGCGAAGTCGACCTTGATTGTTATAAACTACGAGTTGCTTCCCTTCGCTAGTCACATATACGTTTGAAAAAGATATCGTCGTAGGGTGATGGTATAAAATTGCATGGCGCAGGCTGAAATTACAATGCTATGTGTTGGGGTCGCGTTAAACTAGTCCGATAGATGGTTGTCCTCCATGATCTAAGTAGGCACTTTGTCGATTCTATCTATGACTATTTAAAATATATGACAATACTGGGAGTTTAGTGCTGTTCTAGTCATTTTTAAGATAAAAATCGTCTTTTATTCCAAAAATATAAAAGAGAAGAAAAGTGCGCACTTGAACTCATAAATGGCAATACCTACAAGGTATTTTGGTAGAAAGCATAGGACTGTTACTGCAGGAATGGCGTTGCGCCAGTTCGTTTTTTACAATTCATTGTTTGCATGTTATAAATAGTTGTCACGTGACTTGTGATGTGGCACATGACATCACTATTGGCTGACTGTGTAGTACAAGCTAAGTGCTAACCACTGATACCAAATACATAAAGAAATTTTATTGATGGATGTCCTTTTTTCATTATTGAAAATGTCTTTTAAAAATGTCACTAATCTATCAACGTAAAAACGAGGAGTGCCTTAACGTAGCTGCGTAACTCTAAAGAGGAATAAAATCAATTTCAAAGATAGTATGAAATACGCAAAAAGGTCTAATGTTGCCATGGCAACGGTCTTTGACGACAGAATTTAGGTAAAATTCTTAAATACCCACTCCAATTTTTCGTTCATTTTATTTGTCAATAAACATACATTTCCATTGATGAAAATCACTAGTCTCCTATTGGTGCCTTTTGTGATATTTAAGATTGAAAATGGTCAAAAACACACTAAATTGGCCCTTATTTTCACCTCTATTTTTCGCTTCATTTTGACTTATTTTGGCTTAATACAATAAGCTTCCTGTAATTAATATCACATATCTAAGTGTACTAAGTAAGAATGGAAGTAAGGAAGAATAGATTATATAAAGATGAACAAGCTGTTACAGTGGTATCCATGGCTACGAAGTCTCCGGAGCTGGCTTATTTCATGGTCCCAAAAGTGCTATAAATAGAATGACCTCGTTACCATGGCAACCAGAGGTCACATTGGCCAAAAAGTGTTATTTTCATCGTCAGTACTTAATATATACCCATTATACCGAAAATCATCAAAATCCATGACATGCCGTGCCGAACGATTTTGGTCCTTACAGAGAATGGCTAATATGAATGAAGGCAAAGCCTTATGTGCGAGCGGAGAAAAAAAAAACACCATAATTTTTGTGTCGCCTGCGAAGCATAACGACACTTAGAGATCACTTTGTCCGTTGTCCGTCTGTCCGTCCGTCTGTCTGTCACACTTGGATGTCACATCCTATAAAAGTGATTCCTGAGTGTCGCTATGTTTCGCAGGCGACACATACATTCCTGGGAATGATTTTTTTTAAATTTAAATCTTAAAATCTCGATCTCAAAATCAAAAACTTTTCAAAATCATAACCTTGGGATTCCAGGAATCCCTCCCCGCCGGTCAAGCTGGACCTCCCCTTCCCACTGCAAAAAAAAAAAAAAAAAAAAAAAAAAATCTGGATCCGTCCCATCTACTTCACACAGACGTAAATCATTGGCGAGGGAGTCTAAAAACCCTCCCCTTTCCTCTCAAGTGACCTTGAAATCCATTTTAAAAATTCAAATCTTTCTTCTTTACTACATAATTATTTAGATCATATCTATTTGTTTGTTTGATACACTGAAATCGCGGCAGTTTTGTGTTACGTTTCCTTTTTGTATTATTACAATCATGTACCATTCTTGCACGTGAAAATGGGCGCACTGCTCAAATGACGTCATGCACATATAGATGAATCATGACGTCAAGTATACTGCAGAGTTACGTACCGTTGTGTCGTCATTAGTGATAAAGATGGCGGATTAGTTGCTGCTGAATTTCTGATTTTCATACGAACAATTCGGCAAGTTTCACTTCATTTTATTGCGCCATAAAATAGAAGAATTCTATCCATTGCTACTTTGTCAAGGTATGTTCTCCTGCTCTGTCGTTTAAGGGAATCGAGTCACTTTTACCCGTATCCGCGGTCCTGTTACCATACCTTTTCAGCTCGAAGTATGTATATTTTTGCTCGTGTATTTTCCTATACTTGCGTATACGCGTTACCATAAATGCGAGCTTCGCTCGCTATTAAATTCTCATCAGTGATGCTTCCAGCCAAAGTGCCAGAACTATTTAGGACAAGGTTTCCGCTTTCCCAAACTATTGAAGACCTTCTGGAACTTTTACAAAAATAAATATCAACTGTTTTTTGAAACTTGGACATGAACAAGTAACAGGGCTTACTGCATTAACATTGTACTTTGGAAATTCCACAAGCTGTCCTTTGTGTTACATTAAAACAAAATAAGGAGGGTGAAAGGTATACAAAATTTCCATTGATCATCAAACGCTTTTTATACAGTATGATTCTGTTGTCATCAGACGGACACTTGCCATGCTACTTGACCAACCTATAGCCTTGTACTAACGCATTCTTAAGAACTGCAATCTGACTAACTCCATGTAATAACAGGACTCCATGATGGTCCCAGATCAAACCTCCTCAAAGAAGACAGGACCTCTCTTATTTGTCTTCTCGATTTGAATGTCGGCCGGACTCCTAGTGTGATAACATACATGAGCTCGCTCCAGCCATTCGCACTTCCTTTATGTATATCCATTTACATATTCATGTGTATGTCATTTGGGCCCATGAGATTTGTTTGTGTGGTCATCTTACTGTGGGGAGGTTATCTTACACATCAATTGGACATTCGTCGAGACCTCTTAGTAAGCAAACACGTTGGAGGGCTATGCGACGTGATACAAATAAGTACACCATTCCTACTAACGTGACCGTCCTGTGTCTGCACCGATTGTCCATTGGTCTCGTTGGTTCTTTGTATAGACTTTTGTATTTGGTTTTTTGATGTCGTATTTGATATGCGTCCCTTGCTATTCATGTGTACTCTTTTATTTCGCAAGGGGAAGTTTCATTGTTTTGCTGTGACAAGTGTTTAAAATACTTGTACCAATTTAAAGTACCATTACCAGTATTTGACACTGAAATCATAAGAGTTATTATTCTTTCTAACTATCCTGTAAGTAATGATATTTGATTCTTGATTAAAGTTGAGTTTTGTTACTGTCTTTAACTTTATTCCTTACAAAGTGTCAACAAGGATAAACTTATGTATTGTTTACATTGACAACATGAGGAAGGAGAAAAATATATCTTGTAATATCATGTAAAGTAGTATTTTGTTCACTACAAGTATGTTCGGATCAAGTACGCAAAACGTATTCAGAAATAATATATTGAGGAACTGTATTCATTATTGACCTATATTAACCTTTGAATCTGTTCCTGTTGATAAGATAAAGACGATGAATTAATGTTATATCACTTGATATAAAAAGAATGCATTGTTGATGAAAGCTGTAGTATTTCGTTTACTTGTAGAGGAATGTAACAGAAATATTCTCTTACTGACGGTGATGCTTTGCTGCCATCTAGTGGATGTCAGCTCATATCAAAAAGGTAAGAACTGTAAATGTTAAGGTATCCAATGTAAATTAGCGAATTTTTCTATGCCTGGTAAGGTACTATAAAATATATTTTTCTGAAAGGTTATAATGCCCACTGCTCAGAAATAATAATTTGGGACCAGAAAAACAAAGGGGGATAACTGATGAAGCATTTAAATTGTCTATTTTCTCTATATATGCAAAATAACAAAGTTGTACAAGAGTTTTTCCCCTTTGATTTTTTAAGACCTGTGAGTCTTATATCTGAACTCAGGGCATCATTACCTTTCAGAAAATATATAGTTTATAGTACCTTACCAGGCATAAAATTTACCATACTTTACAATGGAGATGAGTAAAACACTATGTAAAATGACTCTATTGTACAACGGATACCTTAAATATGACAATTACTTTTTTATATTGAATATTTTGGTATCTTGTCGTGTTTGTTTATAAGGAACGTTGTACTTCGGGTTTCTATTGTGCTGTTTTGTTGGACAGGTACAATCGGAGCTCCTCGACCTTTTCTCCTGACTTGGGAAGAAGGGGCTAGGTGTTCCGATTGTTGTTGGTATAGACCCTTTCACGTTATCTGCGGTACTAAATTTGAATGCCAGTTCCGGGGGACAACGAATAGATTGCGCATGCACCAGTGACGTCATTTGATTGTTCTAGGACGTTTAGCGCGGAATCATGTTTCGTTTGTTCCGCGGAAAACATCTTGGAACAATCGAATTACGTCACTGGTGCATGCGCAATCTATTGTTTGTCCCCCGGAACTGGCCTTCAAATTCAGTACCGCAGATAATGTGAAAGGGTCTAATGTGTCTCCGTCTCTTTTGGCTTTTTCTTTTCTAGTGAGAAAACGTTCCGCTTTCAGTGCTGGGAATCTCCTTTCTTTCATTGCTTTGTTGTATATACTTTAATAATATTTGTAAGCATATTCTGATTTTTGGATTGTGTGTGTGAGGGAATGTGTGTTGGTGTGTGAGGGTAATGGAGGGTGTGTGTGTGTGAGGGAATGTGTGTTTGTGTGTGAGGGTAATGGAGGGTGTGTGTGTGAGGGAATGTGTGTTTGTGTGTGAGGGTAATGGAGGGTGTGTGTTTGAGGGAATGTGTGTTTGTGTGTGAGGGTAATGAAGGGTGTGTGTGTGAGGGAATGTGTGTTTGTGTGTGAGGGTAATGGAGGGTGTGTGTGTTTGTGTGTGAGGGTAATGGAGGGTGTGTGTGTTTGTGTGTGAGGGTAATGGAGGGGTGTGTGTGAGGGAATGTGTGTTTGTGTGTGAGGGTAATGGAGGGTGTGTGTGTTTGTGTGTGAGGGTAATGGAGGGTGTGTGTGTTTGTGTGTGAGGGTAATGGAGGGTGTGTGTGTGAGGGAATGTGTGTTTGTGTGTGAGGGAATGGAGGGTGTGTGTGTTTGTGTGTGAGGGTAATTGAGGGTGTGTGTGTGAGGGAATGTGTGTTTGTGTGTGAGGGTAATGGAGGGGTGTGTGTGTTGTGTGTGAGGGTAATGGAGGGTGTGTGTGTTTGTGTGTGAGGGTAATGGAGGTGTGTGTGTTTGTGTGTGAGGGTAATGGAGGGTGTGTGTGTTTGTGTGTGAGGGTAATGGAGGGTGTGTGTGTTTGTGTGTGAGGGTTATGGAGGGTGTGTGTGTTTGTGTGTGAGGGAATGTGTGTTTGTGTGTGAGGGTAATGGAGGGGTGTGTGTTGTGTGTGGGGTAATGGAGGGTGTGTGTGAGGGAATGTGGTTGTGGTGTGGGGTAGGAGGGTGTGTGTGAGGGAATGTGTGTTTGTGTGTGAGGGTAAGGAGGGTGGTGTGAGGGAATGTGTGTTTGTGTGTGAGGGTAATGGAGGGTGTGTTTTGTGTGTGAGGGTAATGGAGGGTGTGTGTGAGGGAATGTGTGTTTGGGTGAGGGATGGAGGGTGTGGTGTGTGGTGTGGGTAATGGAGGGTGGGTGTGTGTGTGAGGGTAAGGGAGGGTGTGGGTGTTGTGGGTGAGGTAATGGAGGGTGTGTGTGGTGTGTGAGGGTAATGGAGGGTGGTGTGTTTGTGGGTGAGGAGGGGGTGTGTGTGTTTGGTGTGAGGGAATGGTGTTGGTGTGAGGGTAAGGAGAGGGTGGTGTTTGTGTGTGAGGGTAATGGAGGGTGTGTGTTTGTGTGTGAGGGTAATGGAGGGTGGGGGGTGTGGTTTGGGGTGAGGGAGGTGTGTGTTGGTGTGAGGGTAATGGAGGGTGGGGTGGTGTGTGAGGGTTATGGAGGGTGTGGGTGTGTGTGAGGAATGGTGTGGGTGGTGGGGGATGGAATGGATGTGGTTGTGTGTGAGGGTAATGGAGGGTGTGTGTGTGAGGGAAGTGTGTTTGTGTGTGAGGGGAATGGAGGGTGGTGTGAGGGAATGTGGTTTGTGTGAGGGTATGGAGGGTGTGTGTGGGGAATGTGTTTGTGTGTGTGAGGTAATGGAGGGTGGGTGTTGTGGTGGGGGTAATGGAGGGTGTGGTGTGTGAGGAATGTTGTGTTGTGTGTGAGGGTAATGGAGGGGTGTGTGTTTGTGTGTGAGGGTAATGAGGGTGTGTGTGTTTGTGTGTGAGGGTAATGGAGGGTGTGTGTGTTTGTGTGTGAGGGTAGGAGGGTGTGTGGTTTGTTTGTGTGAGGGGTAATGGCTGGTGTCTGTGTTTGGTGTGCTGGGTTATGGAGGGTGTGTGGTTTGTGTGTGCGGGTAATGTAGCGTGTATGCTGTGTGAGGGTAATGGGTGTGTGTGTTGTGTGTGAGGGTAATGAAGGGTGCTGTGTGTGAGGTGAATATGTGTGTTTGTGTGAGGGGTAATGGAGGTTGTGTGTGTGAGGGAAGTGTGTTGGTGTAGAGGGTACTGTAGGGTTGTGTGGTGGGAATGTGTGTTTGTGTGTGAGGGTAATGGAGGGTGCCTGTGTGTTTGTGCTGTGAGGTTAGAGGCGTTTGCTCGGTGTGAGGTAATGGGTGTGTTGTGTTGTGTGTGAGGGTACTGGCGGGTGTGTGTGTTGTGTTGAGGGTAATGGAGGGTAGTGTGTATTTGTGTGTGAGGGTACTGACCGAGGTAGGTGTTGTTTGTGTGTGAGGTAATGGAGGGTGTGTGTTTTTGGTTGTGTGAGGGTAATGGAGGGTGTGTGTGTTTGTGTGTGAGGTTATGGAGGGGTGTTGTGTTTGTGTGTGAGGGAATGTGTGTTTGTGTGTGAGGGTAATGGAGGGTGTGTGTGTGTGAGGGAATGTGTGTTTGTGTGTGAGGGTAATGGAGGGTGTGTGTGTTCGTGTGTGAGGGTAATGGAGGGTGTGTGTGTGTTTCTACTTTGGTTTTGTGTTTGGCTTTCATTCACAAGTCATTTAATTGTCATTGTTATTTTTTAAAGAAATAAAAAAATTCTAATTGGCTGAAAAAGGATCCCGGACCTTTAAGCCCCCTTTTTGATCACTCATGAATCGAAGGATTCAATGTAATTTGTATTACCTTTTACATATAATGATAAATTGACCTTTCTTGTTTTGAATAACTATCTTTAAATGTTTTAATTTTATTAAAAAGATGTTACTATGTGTATTCTTTGTTGAAAAAATTCGGCAAATCCGGATAAAACGCCTTAGATTCCGGCCTAGAATATTGTTTTCTCAATACATATGCATGAGAGGGATCAAACAAATTGTCATATAATCACATATTTTGTGAACACGACCAATCAGGTAAATATCAATAGATACTTCCAAACCAGATTTACTAAATAAACATATCTTTGCTTCTGTTGAAAAAATTATATTAAAGTCCAAAAGGTTTATGTAAACGATACTAATGTTAACAAGATGTTCTACCATATTATTTCTACCTACTCATGTATTGCATATACTTATTCATAGCTATGTTTCAACATACAAGTCTTTATTGTATTTTTAACGACCTTGGAAGGGTAAAATATTTATAAATAAGATATCTTATATTTGTACAATTATATGCGTGCTTTTCTCTCTCTCCTTTTCTTTTTTCCTTTGGATGTTACGTAAATTTATTCATACTCGAATACTTGTAATGTCTCATTTTTTTTTTCTATAACCTTTCGTATACCTTCGTTAATCTTTATTTGTTTTTCCTATTTTTACTACAATTTCTTCTACAATTTTGCATAATATTATCTAATTTCAAACGAACATATTACAAGGTTGACTTTGATGTTTATTATATATTATATATTGGAGAGGAATTTGAATAAGCCATAGGCTTTTTTTCCAATCCTTAATTTAATATTTATAATTGTCTACCAATGTATTGAGTTTGTATCTCGAAATAAATATGTTTAAACTAAATATCAATAGATACTGTCCGTTGCGTCACATAAGAGGTGTGGCTTTATGTTAATCTGTATACTTTTGTTGCTACTTCTTATTGGGTTTTCTTTGATTTGAACATGAAAGTAAATTAGAAAAGATAATGATTATTCCTTTTCAGGGAGAATTTGCCAGTTAACTGTCTGTCTGTCGTTTTTTTTTAAATTAGCCATTCTAATTTCCGACCATGCATAATTTTAAATTAAGAAATCATGAATCAGACTTTAACCTTCACCCTTTGATCTCTGAATGAGATAATTGCCGCAATTACCTAATTAACCTGCACACCATATCCCGATTGTCCCACATGACTTATATACCTTTTTTATACAATCGGGATGACACCGAACATGTATGTACTTTAATCGGAGATTCGTGGGTTTATATAAACACAGACAAAAGTTAAGCAACAGTGATACTGTTTTCAATACAAAACGCTGTTTTTATAAAAACATTTGAAAATGTTGTATCATGATATAGATGTGACTTTTGACAAATAACTTATTACTTATCTAACAAAATACAGTGTAGTATTATGAAACTTTACAGTGTAGTATTATGAAACTTATGTAAAATCGGCATCGAATATGGGACGGATATGCCTTTCAATAATTCAAGTTAGAAAATATATTCATGGAGTTGATTTAGAATTCTTTAAATTCGCTGTTAAATTAGGTTGTAATGGATCAAATTGTAAGTCCAATTAATTTGAATACTGAGTATGTATTAAAAAAGCTAAGATTAGTGCATAACCTCTTAATTATTTGGAAAATATTTCTTTAAAAACTAATTCGTGTTATAACGCGCTTTCATGAACCCGGAAGTGCAGATAAGCGTTCACGCACTGTTACAACTAAACTTATTATCAGACAAACATTTAGACCATGAATCAGATAATTTGGGGAGTGTATTCTTATCACTATCGACTTTTCCCAACGAAATAGACTTTGACAACGATACGTTTATGGATGCCCTTTCTGTTTCTCCTTTGAGATATAACACCTTTGTGGAAAAAAATATTTTCTAGAATTTTTCATTAATCCCACTTCGACTAATAACAATTTGTATTTCGGACAAGCACCTGCAAAAATTTCGCTTCCAGTTAAGAGATGGTTCCTTCGAATTATAAACATTCTCTTTTTACGTCAAAATTGAAAACCGGATATGCATCCCGTTCGACCAAAATGAGGCAACAGTTTGCTAAAAGTAATCGAAAACATGAGTGAACATGGAATACAGCGCAATGATGAGCAACAAATGTCTTTAATGAGAATAATTTGCCAACATCATAAACGATTGAAAGAGAATCGTTGGAATAAACTTCAACCGGAAGTCGACTTAGAGAATTTAGAATTAGGTTTTGAAAGAAACCCGTATATGATTAGTCAGTATTGAGCTTAAAGTGGTTTATCTTATTTTTAGGTAACTGTCACCACAATTATTCGGTACTTCTCTTCAAACTTTATTCTTGATTATTTTTCCTCAAAAACACCTCATTTTCATTTGCAGCTCTATCTAAGCCAAATGTTTCATCATCGATATCATTTTAGTGTTGTACGAGTATATTAACAAAAGAGGTAAAGTCTACTATAAAGAATTGATATTTCATGTATCTTACAAAACGTCTGTTTGCTATCGTTTAAGGTCTCCAAAATATTGGGATGTTACTTAACTTTTGTCTGTGTGTATAGTTTTTGGCATGTTCATACCATTACTTTTGAGTGGTAAGGAATAGGGCTTTTATGTTTCATATGTGTATTCCCTGAGACAAGACCTTCCCATGGATACCAAACGTTTTGAAATTGAGACCTTGACATTGGAGTTTCATCTACTTTATAAAAAGAAATATTAACCTTGGTCATAACTTTTGAATGATGAGTGATAAAGCTTTATTGTTTCGCATGTGTATTCCTTGTGACAAGTTATTTTTATGGATACAAAAATTTTGGACCTTGTTGTTTTGGACATTAGAGGTTTATCTACTTTAAAAAAACTTTAACCTTGCCAAAAACGTTTGAATGATGGGTGATAGGGCTTTAATACTATACATATGCATTTCTTTGTGACAAGTTCTTTTCATGGATACTAAATTTTCTACCTTGTGACATTGACCTTTGAGTATGACCTACTTTTGAAAACAGTAACCTTGGCCACATCTAGTGAATAATTGTGATTAACCTTTACCATGATATTTGAATGGTACAAAATAATGGCATTTTAACCTTGACCTTGACTTTGGAGTGCGATCTAAATTAAACCTGTTTTTGTGTCGCCTTAGGGATAACTTTGTCTGTTGTCCCTCTATCAGTCAGTCTCACTTTTGGTGTCATATCTCAAAACATTTGGTAAGTAATAGGGTTTGATATTTCACATGTGTATTCGTTGAGATAAGACCTTTCTAAACATACCATATTTTTATCCTAGTGAACTTGACCTAGATATACGATTAAATTAAAAAAAGATCGGCCGTATCTTTTGACTTTCAAGTGATTGGACTTTGATATTACACTATGTATATTCCTTTTGACAAAAGAAGGGAGCGGATCTTCAACCAGACCTGGATGCGGTACCAACACCAAAACACCCAATGCAAAAATACAGAGATGACGAGCACTGCAAGAGACGAAAAATCAACACACGACACAGAAACATTAAACATAAAGACTATACATAAACCAACGAGACCAATGGGTAACCGATGCCGACTTAGGACGGCTATCTGTCACGCGAGTAGCGAATGATGTTGTTATCAGGATTACGTGCGTACATCCCTCCCACTTCCCGGTTATCAAAAGGTCTCGAAGAACGCACAACTGTAGTGTAAAATGACCTCCTTTCTGTTAGATGACTAAACATACAAGACAAGTGGGGCCCAAGTGACACAGATGAATGTGTAAATTGATATAAAAAGAGGGCGTACGTAATACAGTCCGTGCTCTGCCAGCTGTAGCATGCTCATTTATGTTATCATCAGAGGAGTCTGACTGTCATTAAGAGAGGACAGGTTGTCGTGTCCCTGTCTTCTCTAAAGAGGTTTTGACAAGACCCGTCATGGAGTCCCGTCGTCACAGTCAGAGTGCAAGTCTTAAGAATGCTCTGGTACAAGACTGTAGATTGGTCAAGTACCAAGCCAAGTGTCCGTCGGGTGACGTTAGGATCGTATCTACGGTATAAAAGGCGTTTGGTGATTATGACGCATTGTATACCTTTGATTCTTCTAATTATGATTGTCGTATCACCATGAAATGCTGGTTGTGTATTTTTCTAATACTCTAAGTGATGTACTCTGTTGCTTGCATAGATCAGATTTTTCAAAGACGCTGACTGTAATTTTTGTAAAATTTCCAGAAAGTCTTTACAAGTATATGAAAGCTTAAAATTTCTTGGTAATTTCTAAATTCTACTGTGAAAATCCAAAATATTAGACTAAAAGTACATGCTCTAGCGTACCGGATGAGCTGTGATATGTAAATACGGTATGACGGTAGTCTTGGAATATCACCGTCAAGTAAGGGGAACGTTTGACCTAGTGACCTTGAACTATACAAATGAACCACTTTAAAAAAAATTAAGATTGACGTATCAAGATTGATAATTGATATGGCTTTGATGTTTCACATGTGTATTCCTTATGGTGATGCCTTTTAATAGATATCATATTTTTCTATTGGGTGACCTTGACTTAAATATTTGAGATACTTTTAAAAAGATGAAGACGGGCTATATTTTATGATTGGTAATTCATAGGGCTTCAAAATGTCACGTATGTATTTCTTATGCTGAACCCTTTTTATTGTTACCATAATTTTTTGACCTAGCAACCTTGACCTAGATGATTGCCCATAATTTTCTGAAAATTTAAGATTGAACAAATATCTTTATTGTTAAGTAGTAGGTCTGATATTTGACATGTGAATTTCATTGACAAGATTTTCCCACTGACACCAAATAATTTTGACCTAGTGACCTTGACCTATATATTTGATCCACTAAAAACCACTTCGCAGGCAACAGACGCACTTCTTTATATTGCTATTTTTACTGACCAAAATGCCGATGGGGCATTCGCGTTTCACAAACATATAATTTTTAATCATTTTCTGTTGATGCAGGTATCATGAAAGAATTGGATGAAAATTCTTTCCATAAACGTGCATTAATGCGTTTTTTGATTCGCGTACAATTAATTCATAATCAATATTAATTTTGACTTTGTTTCAGTCTATTTTGATCAAATAACATACAAAGAGTTCCGGCTTCAGAGGAATGTGCCCATTCTCCTTAAATCATCCACTCAAACAAGACATCTTAAAAGTGGAGTCAATGCTACCATAGTGTTCAGGCCAGTGACGTCAGGGGACAACGTCATCATCCAAACTTATACTTTTGCAGCAAACTGCACGAGAATCAAACTCCATGTCTATGACGGACAGAGGATCGACGCCACGTCAGAGCTTACACGTGAGTTTTCCAATATAGCAATGAAATGTATACTTTATGATGTCAAATTAATTATTAAATATAATTAATAAAGCTTTTTATCAGGCAAAAGAGCCGGAAAGAAAGTAATTAGAACACTTGAAACACTGAATCACAGGGAATTTGTTCATATAATACAGAGTCGGGTGGATTGTTCTGTGCATATTTCCTATCCTCTGTACTGTCTTAACATTGAGCGGATTCCTTTGAACTGCTCCAATTTTTTAACTACTCTGGGGCAATGATCCGAGTACTCCAGAACGGGTTGTCAATGGAGTGGACAGAATGTTTCCGAGTAGCAAGATGGCGGCTATAGAGATGGTTTTCTTCCTAAACGTTTTGTTTGAGGACAAAACAACAGGAGACATTTAGACGTCGGACTTTTTATGAAATCAAATGTTTATTATCACATTCTATGTTGTTTTCTTTTACTGTTTCACGTTAGCTATTTTCACATAACAGCCTGACGATGACAAGTACCGACTATAATTACATCTCAATTAAAAAGTGATTGTTTTTGACGTATTAAAAGTACTTATATTGCCGTCCAAAACAACTGTACCGCAGTTACGCGAAAAAGACTAAAAATGCAGAAAATGTCCGGTTTGTCAGGGACGTTCTGAAAAAAAAAAATAGAAAAACGGGACACACGCCGGAGTTTTTCTACATTTTGGGTTGATGTAAAACAACAGAAAATAAAAGAAGACAACACAGAATAATTTCAAAACATTAATTTCATAAAAAGTTCGATGTTCTTCATTTCCTCCGTCACGAACCCTTGTGTGTCATATCATTGATAGACAAATGTTGGTCTCTCAGCCATATTGGATGACGTCACTTTCTAGAGCACTCTCGCTGCACCACCTCTTGACCAGGTGCAGACAGAGTAGATCTATAGCTACTCTAGATCACTGCGCGGGATCGCTCCATTCGTTCGGAACAGCTCGGAGTACTCAGAGTTGGTCAAAGGAATCCGCCCATTGTATTTCAGGGTCATAAGGATACTGATTATACGATCAGTTTGTTGTCTCAACCCAGTGCTGCGTTTAAAAATTATGTAAAAGAGTCGGGTAAATTTTGTGAAATTTTCTCAACTAAATGTTCTGTTTTATAATTCTATTACAGAGACAGGTGGATTATGTGGAGTAGTTTTTCCACCCAGTGTTCTATTACCATTCGTCAAAATTGGCACTTACCATGAACTATTTGACAACAGCGCAAGGCGGTGATCCTGCGGGTGGATTCAACTGGACGGTTATGGCTTATCACATAGGTACGGAGGCTTTATTCTAAAGAAATGTGTAATGCTATCTTTGATGATTTCATTTAAATAATTCAGTCAAATACTCGGATCCATTCGTAAAATATATGCACAACCAATATAATTCCCTGAGGTGCAACAATTGAAAGGAACGTGCTGTTTTTCATATGTTAAGGCTCGCGACGTCACAATGCAACTATTCTATGATCTAAAGAAACACGCCGCAACGGTTTTTCTAACCAGCAAACTAAACCCGCGGTGATCTGAATTTTAACGTCATCCTTTTACCTAGTGAATGAGTTTTCAGAAAACAAGAATGAAACAGACAACTATGGTGGATATATTTAGAATAAATGTCATAATTTTTGTTTTATCAGGGGTATGCAACACACAGCAAGTGCATTGATTGAATGAAATGCGCTAGCGCGCTTTACATGTACGATAAATGTACTTGCTGTGTGTTGCATACCCGTAACAAAACACAAAATAAGACACTTATTCTGTATTTTTAAATTCCCCATCTCCTAACTGGATACATTATTATCAAACTAAGGGGCATCTTTCTGAAGACAAAGCTCTTTGCTTAGCAGGTCTAATGACATAAAAGTCATATAGATTTGCTTTTCATATAGATTGTCAGTATTGGAATGTAGGTTCTATAGTACCAATTTTAATTTACAAGACACGTGTTAATAAGCGTCTTAATTTGTGTTTTGTTACGGGTATACGACAAATAGCAAGACAGTACATTAATCGTATATGTAATGCGCGTCAACACATTGAACATAAATGCAATTGCTGTGTGTTGCATACTCCTCCCGGGTACCTGGTCCCACCTCTAGCTTGCTAGGGGTCCGTCCATGCTTACTTTGGTGCTCTATTGTGAGTGCTGTTAGGTTATCGTCAGGATCTTATTTAACTCATTTGCATACCCATAACAAATTATGACATTTAAATGTATTCTATATATTTAGAAAAAAGGGGATGATATGCACCATAGTAGTCAGTATCATTCTTGATCACTGAAATAGCGTTCTCCAAGGTAAAAGGGCGATATTATGAATTAGGTTACCGCGTGCTCAGTTTGCACGTTAGAACAACCATCGTGGCAAGTTTTTGCAGATTGTATACATTGTGACGTCACTGAGTGTTTACATGCGAAATGCAATACGTTCCGTTCTATTCGGATCCCCTCGCCCTTTATTTGTAACGGCATAAAACGATTCCGATGCTAGTGGTGGAAGGTTTTCAATCTTATTGATGTAAAAGTAAACAGGCACTTTTTGAGTTGGCAAAGCCAACTCTCATTGCTATGGCTTTCAACTTTGCACTTGATAACCCTGCACGCACCAAACAACGCACAATGTTACTGGCGCAGTAAGAAATAGGACCACTACGATTTGCCAAAAGAACATATTAGACGACAGACGTTTAAGTTCAAGTTGTAAATAATGGGTTAAATGCATTATGAGAATGCAAAATAATGCTACAAGGAACGATGCTACAGGAATAGCGATCACATGTTGATGTCAGTACATTAAAATATGGCGCATCTTTTTTCTTTGTACTTCCCTCCTCTGTATAAGGAGCACCCCATTTTTAGATAGATAGGTAAACGTATTTAGGATAAAAAAGATTTTTAAAAAAAAGTGGATGTGTAGAAGACTAAAGACAAGTAAATCAATCAATTAATCAATCAATAATATTTATTTAAAGTCAGACATAATTTATAACAATCAACATTAGCTCTGATGAGCTATTTACCGACTAGGAAAAAAGGTTTTTCAGTTTGATACTTAATAAACCTAAGATGTTGGTTTAAAGTTGGTCAAGAAGTTTCAAAAGCAAATATCTCCTAAAGTAAAAGTGATATGACATTATACTTCATACATACACCCATAACAATTGCAACAAATTTGACATGATCATATTGATCTTGAACTCTGACCTCAAAATCAGTTATTTGGTTAAGAAGTTCTATCATTTTATATATTTAAATATTTCCAGACTTTTTTTTTTAGATTTGAGAAAACTCTTGAATTGTGAGAATCACTCATTCAAGCATTTGAGGCATAGATTTGGAGTTTGATTTGTGCCAGTTTTATACTTGTCTTCTGTATGTTCGTCTCAATGTTACTTTTTGCCAACTCGCAGGACTTTCAGTCCTTTGATTTACATTTGTGATCAAAATTCTCCAACATGAGTGAGTTATGTTGTTAGTAACATATTTGTAAGTTACGATCCAGTGTTGGAACTTGTATTTCATGATAGATTATAACAAAAACTAATAAACCAACGGAGAACTATTTTCAAAATGGCGTCGTCTGACGTCCGAGCCTTTTTTCGAAGAAAACGGCCGAGGAATATCCGAATGGTTCCTTTCAAGAGTTTCATCTCAGAGAATAACATTGGTTATGCATAAAATCATGCATTCATTATTTGTTTGTCCTCTTATTTCGATCACGACCATCACTGTCACGTTACCGGTTGAAATGCGCATACGGTCTAAATAATTACAATAGAACATAGATTTAAATATTGATAATTTCTTCCTTATCTTTCATATTCCAGCACCTTGTGGAAGGGACGAAACGAGGTGTAATCAAGGCAAGTGTTATCCCAACCATCTGCTATGTCAGAATTATCTTAGCTGTAGCGACAAAGGATTTGACTATGTGTGTGTAAAAACGAAATCGTCAACGTCGATTTCTATTCCGGTTTGGGCTTTCGCTGTCATCGCTGTCGGCGTGGTCGGCGTTGTCGTAGTGATTGTGGCTGTCGTCTGCATCATCCGACGGAAGCGAACCCAGCAACCGCCTTTCAGAGGAATGAAGTAACATGGAACAAAAGATGAAATCAATTTCCGGGTGGATGGTGCGAGGATCAATCTAGCTCTGATATTTGCCAAAATGCTATTTTCCCCCGTTTTAAAGTATAATTAATTTTCAAATTCATAGACTGCATCCCCTCCCCGATGGGCTTCCCCTCCCCCTTGAAATGTAATATATATATATCCGCCAATGCATATGGAATATAACACGTTTAGGTCGCTACGATTTGAATCTTAGTTTAGTTATCATTCTGAAACTGAGAATGCCATGGATTCTTCAGACCAAGTGCTTTGAACGAAATATTTTAGGCCTTTCTTTTTTTCAGTAACTTTCACAAATTTTCTTTATCGTTAATCTAAGTGTAGACAATTAAAATTAAAATGCTTGTGTTTACTACTTCGTACCCTGTAATTAAGGATTGGCGAGGTATTGTCTTGTAAGTTTTAGTACTCAAACTTTGTGATATTCGACAAATTATAATTCTTTCATTCATGTATACACGTATGAAATCACTGGACTTTCTCAAACATAAAATGCTCGAAGTCATAATGCATGTACAACAAGTTTGAATAATTCCATTATATTTAAAAATGATTTTTTTATATGTATTCTTTTGAATTTCTATTTTTCGAACTCATAAATGACAAACGGAAAACCATTTCATTTTTTTATATTTAATCGTATGATAATTTATACTATGTGTGAATCTGATACTCATAGTTAAACTGTACTATATTAGTGCACCTGATAAACATGACCGGATTGTAGTAAATAGTTGTGTATCTGATATTCATGCTAGGAATTTTGTCTATTCGTGGACCCGATTTTCATGATAGGAATTTTTGTGGATCCAATATTCATGATATGACTTTTGTCTAGTTGCGGGCCTGATCATGATAGGAATTTTGTTAAGTTGTAGGCCTGATACTCATTATAGAAATTTTGTCTAGTCGTGGGCCTGATATTCATTATAGGAATTTTGTCTAGTTGTGGGCCTGATGTTTATGATTGGACTTTTGTCTAGTTGATGACCTAATTCTCATGATAGGACTTTTTATAGTTGTGGGCCTGATATTCATGATAGGACTTTTTCTAGTTGTGGGCCTGATATTCATGATAGGAATTTTGTCTAGTTGTGGACCTGATATTCATAATAAGACTTTTTGTCTAGTTGTGGGCCTGATATTCATGATAGGACTTTTGTTTAGTTGTGGGCCTGATATTCATTATTGGACTTTTGTCTAGCTGAGGACCTGATATCCATGATAGGACTTTAGTCTAGTTGTTGGCATGATATTCATGCTAGGACTTTGTCTAGTTGAGGACCTGCTATTGATAAAGACTTTTGTCTAGTTCTTTGCATGCTAATCATGATAGGCTTTTGTCAAGTTGTGGACCTGATATTCATGATAGGACATTTGTCTAGTTGTTGGCATGATATTCATGGTAGGACTTTCTTCCAGTTATAGACCTGATATTTCTGAAAGAACTTTCGTCTAGTTGAGGACCTGATATTCATGATTATGGTTGTGATGAAAGTGATATTCATGATGAGACTTCCTGATATACACATATAATGAATAATGATAATGTTATCTCTTGTGCCTGGTATATTTGTTTGAATTGTTATCCTGCTGTGTACCCTAAAGCCATGAAATAATTTAATATCCATCATGGAACTGCGGCCTAGTTGTACACCTGACAGTTATTGTCAGTGATATATGCACCTGATAATTGTGATCTGACCAAGATCTAGTTGTGTACCTGCTATTCATGAATGTGTGCATCTAATACACATGAAAGGACTGTGGACTAGATGTGCACATGGTATTCATGAGCAAGGAGGGGATCTCCAACAACACCCTGTTGAAGCACCAACAGTGAAACCCCAAAACATCCCCTGTAAAAAAAAACACAGAGTAGACACGCACAGAAAGATACGCAAATGGTACAAGGAACGCCAAATGATATAGACACATCAAACACTAATGACTACACATAAACCAACGAGACCAATAGGCAACCGGTACCGACTTACGATGGCCATCTGCTACGCAAGCAGCAGACGGTGTGGTTTTACGTGCACACATCCCTCCCACTTTTCATATTACCCAGAGGTCTCGATGAACACACAATTGTGGTGTGAAATAACCTCCTCACTGTAAGATGAATATACAAACCGACAGCATGACGCAGGGGCAAAAGATATACATAGATGGATTTGTAAATAGAAATAAAACACAGAAGGCATACAAATACAGTCCGTGCCCTGTCTGCTGTAGCGAGTTCATGTATGTGAACACCCCAGAAGTCCGACTGAGATTCAAAGAGGACAAGTGGTCGGGCCGTTTTCTTTAAAGAGGTTTGGACAGGGCACGTCATGGAGTCCTGTCGTCACAGTCAGTCAGAGTGCAATTCATAAGAATACGCTGGTACAATGCTGTAGATTGATCCAGTACCAAGCCAAGTGTCCGTCTTGTGAAAGAAGGATCATATCCACTGTATAAAAGGCGTTTCATGATTCTAAAACAATTTCGATGGTTATTCTGTCTACCTTTGATCCTTCTTATTTTGTCAATTAGTCACCATTAAATGTAGGTTGTGAAATACCCAAAGTAATATACTCTGTTGCTTTAATGGATCCGAATTTCAAAAGAAGTTGACAATAAGTTTTGTAAAATTTCCAGAAACACCAGTACATGCTCTAGCATACCGGATGAGCTGCGAAATGTAGATACCGTATGACGGTAATGTAGGAACATCATCGTCAAGCCAGGGAAAATTTACTATGTTAAATCCAAAATCATCTCTTTTGTCATACACACTTCTATGAATCTCTCCATTAGCAATTTTGATATTTAGGACCAAAAATTGGGTTTCTGTGTTTCTCACGTTTGCCTTGTTTAGAGTCAATTTTTGTGGATGGAAAGCATTTTTATACTTATGAAAAAACTGGATTTTCGATGGTAAGAATAACATTAGGTACCTAGAAGTACCAATCAAACATTTCAAATCATCATGTTTTCTTTGCTTTTGAATATTTGGATATTTTTTTATACGTGTACATGTATAAAATAAATCTGCAACAAGAGGCGTACAATTAGTACCCATATGGATCCCTACAACCTGTTTGAGATTCTCACCAAATCTTACATAAATATTGTCCGAAAGGAAGGACAAGGCAATACACAGGTCACTACATGTCCACGATTTGTAATATTTGTTTTCTGTAGCGGAAAAGAAACCTTTTGATTCAGATGTACAGATATAACTTTTCCCCTCTTGATTAAATCACCATTCAATGAGTTAGGACAATTGATCATTAATTTTATCGTGAGGACGCGTGGTGTACATATTTGAAGAGTCGTATGCAGAAATCGCATTGGCTTAAAAATTTCTATGTTTCATTTTGTCAATCACATCCCCTGATTTTTTGATAGACTAAAAGAGTGCTTATGTCAGATTCCGATACATAATCGTTGTTGGGCAGTTGCTAGAATTAGCCATGTATCGAAATTCGTAAGGACTTCGAGATTTATGCAATTTTGGTATGCAGTATATTGTGGGAAGATCCAATTTAGAAATAGGGATGTTGAATGAAAAAATTTCACTGTCATGTTTGCTCAAAATGTTAGGGACACTTTAAGTCCTTTTGATATAAGTATTTGTAGACGAAAGTTCCGAAACTAAAGTTGATCCATAGTAACGTTTTCAAATGATTATGGTGTTGTTGGCTGCTTTATCTGCAAAAGCGAAGAGATATTTTTTATGTAAATTACGTAATTTTGATTTGAAATACATTTCAGATTTAGAACTTAGATTTCAGAAAATGAGGATTTTCGTGGATGTTATCATTCAAGTAAGTGATATCCAAAATGAGGTTTTTCCAGTCTGCATCATCCGACGGAAGCGAACCCAGCAACCGCCTTTCAGAGGAATGAAGTAACATGGAACAAAAGATGAAATCAATTTCCGGGTGGATGGTGCGAGGATCAATCTAGCTCTGGAATTTGCAAAAATGCTAATTTCCCCCGTTTTAAAGTATAATTAATTTTCAAATTTATAGGCTGCAGCCCCCCTCCCCGATGGACACCCCCTCCCCCTTGAAATATAATATATATCCGCCCATGCATGTGAAAGATAACATATTTAGGCGCTTCAATTTGAATCTTAGTTCTATGGGCTTGGCAAATGTCCATGGTTAAGTTATCATTCTGAAACTGAGAATGCCATGGATTCTTCAGACCAAGTGCTTGGAACGAAATATTGTTGGGCCTTTCTATGTTCACTATTTTTTTCTATCGTTAATCTAAGAGTAGATTTTAGTGTAGACAATGAAAATTAAAATGCTTGTGTTTACTACATCTTTCCCTGTAATTAAGGATTAGAACTCAAACTTTTGGATATTCGACAAATTATAATTCTTTCATTTATGTATACACGTATGAAATCACTAGACTTTCTCAAACATAAAATGCTCAAAATTATAATGCATGTACAACAAGTTTGAATGATTCTATTACATTAAATGAGTTTTTTGTATGTATTCTTTTGAATTTTTATATTTCTTAACTCATAAATGACAAAAGAAAAATATTTCATTTGTTATAATTACTTAAATGACATTTTGGTTCAGTTGTGCACCAAATATTCATAATAGTATAACTATGGATACAACGTGTGAATCTGATACAATCTGATACTCATGGTTAAACTGTATTCTAGTTGTGCACCCTATAAACATGACGAGATCGTACTACATAGTTGTGGACCCGATATTCATGATAGGACTTTTGTCTAGTTGTGGACCCGATATTCATGATAGGACTTTTGCCTAGTTGTGGACCCGATATTCATGATAGGACTTTTGTCTAGTTGTGGACCCGATATTCATGATAGGACTTTTGTTCAGCTGTGGACCCGATATTCATGATAGGACTTTTGTCTAGTAGTGGACCCGATATTCATGATAGGACGTTTGTTCAGTTGTGGACCCGATATTCATGATAGAACTTTCGTCTTCGTCGAGGAAATGATATTCATATTAGGACTTTTGGTCTAGTTGTGGGTCTGATATTCATGATAGGACTTTTGTTTAGTTGTGGCCTGATATTCATTATTGAACTCTGTCTAGCTGTGAACCTGATAATCGACCGTAGAACTTCCTCAGTGACGATGTTAGCCTGTCACAAACATATCCCTGACTGAGAAGTTTATCTGAAAGACGCCTAGCTCTCATAACAAAATCCGTATATTTGGTACTTGCTCTGGCATCTGACTAACATCGTCACTGAGGAAGTTCCACGGTCGATATGGGGAACTCGTCATACACTATGATGTCCCACTCTCCAGAATGGTGGATAATATTTTGTCATAGACCATTTGAACCATCCAACCAAAGATTGTACTATATGTCTTCCGAAATGGAAGTAACCGGATGTGACAGTTCTACCGAATTAAAACGGCGGGTGTTGCATGCAAGCAGGAGATGCTTACTCTTCCTGGGCACCTGGTCTCACTCCCATATCGGGAGTTCGCTTCTTTTCATGTGGTAGAGGTTTTTGTTTGTTTGCTTTGGTTCCTGTTTTGTCCTGATTTTGTATGCCTTCGGTTTCTGATTTTCTGAATTATCGATTTTGTGCTGTATACAGGGATATGGTCATTATCCATATTTGTCATAGCGTATCAACTGAGATATGAACGCGCCATAAGCAGGCGATGAAAGGATGTTGCTACTCTGAAAAGGAAAGTTTGTAATGCTGAAATTGAAGTCGTCACGTTTGTCATAGAGCGAGGTATTCATGTGACCATCAGTGTCGTAGGACAGCATTATTATTTTCATGCCTTCGGAATTATCGATTTTGTGCTGTATACAGGGATATGTTCATTATCCATATTTGTCATTCATGATAGGACTTTAGTCTAGTTGTGGACCTGATACCGGTATTCGTGATAAGACTTTTGTCTTATTGTGGAACTGATATTCATGATAGGATTTTTGTCTAGATTTCTGTATAAAATAAATCTGCAACAAGAGGCGTACAATTAGTACCCATATGGATCCCTACAACCTGTTTGAGATTCTCACCAAATCTTACATAAATATTGTCCGAAAGGAAGGA
Source organism: Pinctada imbricata (assembly GCA_033119305.1). NCBI lineage: Eukaryota > Metazoa > Mollusca > Bivalvia > Pterioida > Pteriidae > Pinctada > Pinctada imbricata. The sequence continues at coordinate 45,531,323 of VSWD01000003.1, read as the reverse complement.
CAAGGCAATACACAGGTCACTACATGTCCACGATTTGTAATATTTGTTTTCTGTAGCGGAAAAGAAACCTTTTGATTCAGATTTTTTGATAGACTAAAAGAGTGCTTATGTCAGATTCCGATACATAATCGTTGTTGGGCAGTTGCTAGAATTAGCCATGTATCGAAATTCGTAAGGACTTCGAGATTTATGCAATTTTGGTATGCAGTATATTGTGGGAAGATCCAATTTAGAAATAGGGATGTTGAATGAAAAATTTCACTGTCATGTTTGCTCAAAATGTTAGGGACACTTTAAGTCCTTTTGATATAAGTATTTGTAGACGAAAGTTCCGAAACTAAAGTTGATCCATAGTAACGTTTTCAAATGATTATGGTGTTGTTGGCTGCTTTATCTGCAAAAGCGAAGAGATATTTTTTATGTAAATTACGTAATTTTGATTTGAAATACATTTCAGATTTAGAACTTAGATTTCAGAAAATGAGGATTTTCGTGGATGTTATCATTCAAGTAAGTGATATCCAAAATGAGGTTTTTCCAGTCTGCATCATCCGACGGAAGCGAACCCAGCAACCGCCTTTCAGAGGAATGAAGTAACATGGAACAAAAGATGAAATCAATTTCCGGGTGGATGGTGCGAGGATCAATCTAGCTCTGGAATTTGCAAAAATGCTAATTTCCCCCGTTTTAAAGTATAATTAATTTTCAAATTTATAGGCTGCAGCCCCCCTCCCCGATGGACACCCCCTCCCCCTTGAAATATAATATATATCCGCCCATGCATGTGAAAGATAACATATTTAGGCGCTTCAATTTGAATCTTAGTTCTATGGGCTTGGCAAATGTCCATGGTTAAGTTATCATTCTGAAACTGAGAATGCCATGGATTCTTCAGACCAAGTGCTTGGAACGAAATATTGTTGGGCCTTTCTATGTTCACTATTTTTTTCTATCGTTAATCTAAGAGTAGATTTTAGTGTAGACAATGAAAATTAAAATGCTTGTGTTTACTACATCTTTCCCTGTAATTAAGGATTAGAACTCAAACTTTTGGATATTCGACAAATTATAATTCTTTCATTTATGTATACACGTATGAAATCACTAGACTTTCTCAAACATAAAATGCTCAAAATTATAATGCATGTACAACAAGTTTGAATGATTCTATTACATTAAATGAGTTTTTTGTATGTATTCTTTTGAATTTTTATATTTCTTAACTCATAAATGACAAAAAGAAAAATATTTCATTTGTTATAATTACTTAAATGACATTTTGGTTCAGTTGTGCACCAAATATTCATAATAGTATAACTATGGATACAACGTGTGAATCTGATACAATCTGATACTCATGGTTAAACTGTATTCTAGTTGTGCACCCTATAAACATGACGAGATCGTACTACATAGTTGTGGACCCGATATTCATGATAGGACTTTTGTCTAGTTGTGGACCCGATATTCATGATAGGACTTTTGCCTAGTTGTGGACCCGATATTCATGATAGGACTTTTGTCTAGTTGTGGACCCGATATTCATGATAGGACTTTTGTTCAGCTGTGGACCCGATATTCATGATAGGACTTTTGTCTAGTAGTGGACCCGATATTCATGATAGGACGTTTGTTCAGTTGTGGACCCGATATTCATGATAGAACTTTCGTCTTCGTCGAGGAAATGATATTCATATTAGGACTTTTGGTCTAGTTGTGGGTCTGATATTCATGATAGGACTTTTGTTTAGTTGTGGCCTGATATTCATTATTGAACTCTGTCTAGCTGTGAACCTGATAATCGACCGTAGAACTTCCTCAGTGACGATGTTAGCCTGTCACAAACATATCCCTGACTGAGAAGTTTATCTGAAAGACGCCTAGCTCTCATAACAAAATCCGTATATTTGGTACTTGCTCTGGCATCTGACTAACATCGTCACTGAGGAAGTTCCACGGTCGATATGGGGAACTCGTCATACACTATGATGTCCCACTCTCCAGAATGGTGGATAATATTTTGTCATAGACCATTTGAACCATCCAACCAAAGATTGTACTATATGTCTTCCGAAATGGAAGTAACCGGATGTGACAGTTCTACCGAATTAAAACGGCGGGTGTTGCATGCAAGCAGGAGATGCTTACTCTTCCTGGGCACCTGGTCTCACTCCCATATCGGGAGTTCGCTTCTTTTCATGTGGTAGAGGTTTTTGTTTGTTTGCTTTGGTTCCTGTTTTGTCCTGATTTTGTATGCCTTCGGTTTCTGATTTTCTGAATTATCGATTTTGTGCTGTATACAGGGATATGGTCATTATCCATATTTGTCATAGCGTATCAACTGAGATATGAACGCGCCATAAGCAGGCGATGAAAGGATGTTGCTACTCTGAAAAGGAAAGTTTGTAATGCTGAAATTGAAGTCGTCACGTTTGTCATAGAGCGAGGTATTCATGTGACCATCAGTGTCGTAGGACAGCATTATTATTTTTCATGCCTTCGGAATTATCGATTTTGTGCTGTATACAGGGATATGTTCATTATCCATATTTGTCATTCATGATAGGACTTTAGTCTAGTTGTGGACCTGATACCGGTATTCGTGATAAGACTTTTGTCTTATTGTGGAACTGATATTCATGATAGGATTTTTGTCTAGATTTCTGTATAAAATAAATCTGCAACAAGAGGCGTACAATTAGTACCCATATGGATCCCTACAACCTGTTTGAGATTCTCACCAAATCTTACATAAATATTGTCCGAAAGGAAGGACAAGGCAATACACAGGTCACTACATGTCCACGATTTGTAATATTTGTTTTCTGTAGCGGAAAAGAAACCTTTTGATTCAGATTTTTTGATAGACTAAAAGAGTGCTTATGTCAGATTCCGATACATAATCGTTGTTGGGCAGTTGCTAGAATTAGCCATGTATCGAAATTCGTAAGGACTTCGAGATTTATGCAATTTTGGTATGCAGTATATTGTGGGAAGATCCAATTTAGAAATAGGGATGTTGAATGAAAAAATTTCACTGTCATGTTTGCTCAAAATGTTAGGGACACTTTAAGTCCTTTTGATATAAGTATTTGTAGACGAAAGTTCCGAAACTAAAGTTGATCCATAGTAACGTTTTCAAATGATTATGGTGTTGTTGGCTGCTTTATCTGCAAAAGCGAAGAGATATTTTTTATGTAAATTACGTAATTTTGATTTGAAATACATTTCAGATTTAGAACTTAGATTTCAGAAAATGAGGATTTTCGTGGATGTTATCATTCAAGTAAGTGATATCCAAAATGAGGTTTTTCCAGTCTGCATCATCCGACGGAAGCGAACCCAGCAACCGCCTTTCAGAGGAATGAAGTAACATGGAACAAAAGATGAAATCAATTTCCGGGTGGATGGTGCGAGGATCAATCTAGCTCTGGAATTTGCAAAAATGCTAATTTCCCCCGTTTTAAAGTATAATTAATTTTCAAATTTATAGGCTGCAGCCCCCCTCCCCGATGGACACCCCCTCCCCCTTGAAATATAATATATATCCGCCCATGCATGTGAAAGATAACATATTTAGGCGCTTCAATTTGAATCTTAGTTCTATGGGCTTGGCAAATGTCCATGGTTAAGTTATCATTCTGAAACTGAGAATGCCATGGATTCTTCAGACCAAGTGCTTGGAACGAAATATTGTTGGGCCTTTCTATGTTCACTATTTTTTTCTATCGTTAATCTAAGAGTAGATTTTAGTGTAGACAATGAAAATTAAAATGCTTGTGTTTACTACATCTTTCCCTGTAATTAAGGATTAGAACTCAAACTTTTGGATATTCGACAAATTATAATTCTTTCATTTATGTATACACGTATGAAATCACTAGACTTTCTCAAACATAAAATGCTCAAAATTATAATGCATGTACAACAAGTTTGAATGATTCTATTACATTAAATGAGTTTTTTGTATGTATTCTTTTGAATTTTTATATTTCTTAACTCATAAATGACAAAAAGAAAAATATTTCATTTGTTATAATTACTTAAATGACATTTTGGTTCAGTTGTGCACCAAATATTCATAATAGTATAACTATGGATACAACGTGTGAATCTGATACAATCTGATACTCATGGTTAAACTGTATTCTAGTTGTGCACCCTATAAACATGACGAGATCGTACTACATAGTTGTGGACCCGATATTCATGATAGGACTTTTGTCTAGTTGTGGACCCGATATTCATGATAGGACTTTTGCCTAGTTGTGGACCCGATATTCATGATAGGACTTTTGTCTAGTTGTGGACCCGATATTCATGATAGGACTTTTGTTCAGCTGTGGACCCGATATTCATGATAGGACTTTTGTCTAGTAGTGGACCCGATATTCATGATAGGACGTTTGTTCAGTTGTGGACCCGATATTCATGATAGAACTTTCGTCTTCGTCGAGGAAATGATATTCATATTAGGACTTTTGGTCTAGTTGTGGGTCTGATATTCATGATAGGACTTTTGTTTAGTTGTGGCCTGATATTCATTATTGAACTCTGTCTAGCTGTGAACCTGATAATCGACCGTAGAACTTCCTCAGTGACGATGTTAGCCTGTCACAAACATATCCCTGACTGAGAAGTTTATCTGAAAGACGCCTAGCTCTCATAACAAAATCCGTATATTTGGTACTTGCTCTGGCATCTGACTAACATCGTCACTGAGGAAGTTCCACGGTCGATATGGGGAACTCGTCATACACTATGATGTCCCACTCTCCAGAATGGTGGATAATATTTTGTCATAGACCATTTGAACCATCCAACCAAAGATTGTACTATATGTCTTCCGAAATGGAAGTAACCGGATGTGACAGTTCTACCGAATTAAAACGGCGGGTGTTGCATGCAAGCAGGAGATGCTTACTCTTCCTGGGCACCTGGTCTCACTCCCATATCGGGAGTTCGCTTCTTTTCATGTGGTAGAGGTTTTTGTTTGTTTGCTTTGGTTCCTGTTTTGTCCTGATTTTGTATGCCTTCGGTTTCTGATTTTCTGAATTATCGATTTTGTGCTGTATACAGGGATATGGTCATTATCCATATTTGTCATAGCGTATCAACTGAGATATGAACGCGCCATAAGCAGGCGATGAAAGGATGTTGCTACTCTGAAAAGGAAAGTTTGTAATGCTGAAATTGAAGTCGTCACGTTTGTCATAGAGCGAGGTATTCATGTGACCATCAGTGTCGTAGGACAGCATTATTATTTTTCATGCCTTCGGAATTATCGATTTTGTGCTGTATACAGGGATATGTTCATTATCCATATTTGTCATTCATGATAGGACTTTAGTCTAGTTGTGGACCTGATACCGGTATTCGTGATAAGACATTTGTCTTATTGTGGAACTGATATTCATGATAGGATTTTTGTCTAGTTTTGTATCTGAAATTCATGATTATGGTTGTGATGTAACTGATATTCATGATTAGACTTCCCGATATACATATACAATAACTAATGACAATGTTGTCTTTTGTGCCTGGTATTTTTGTTTGAATTGTTATCCTGTTATGTACCTTAAATTCATGAAATGGCTTGATATCCATCATGGAACCGCGGCCTAGTTGTACACCTGACAGTCATTGTCAGTGATGTATGCACCTGATAATTATGATCTGACCAAGATCTAGTTCTGTACCTGCTATTCATGAATTTGTGCATCCTAATACTCATGAAAGGACTGTGGACTATACGTGCACATGGTATTCATGAGAAAGGAGGGGATCTCCAACAACACCCTGTTGCAGCACCAACAGTAAAACCCCCAAAATATCCACTGCAAAATACACAAAGTAGACACGCACAGAAAGATACGCAAATGGTACAAGGAACATCAAATGGTACAGACACATCAAACACAAATGACTACACTATAAACCAACTAGACCAATAGGCAACCGGTACCGACTTAGGATGGCCATCTACTACGCAAGCAGCAAACGGTGTGGTTTTACGTGCGCACATCCCTCCCACTTTTCATATTACCCAGAGGTCTCGATGAACACACAATTGTGATGTGAAATAACCTCCTAACTGTAAGATGAATATATAAATCGACAGCATGACACAGGTGCCAAAGATATACACAGATGTAAATGGATATAAAACACAGAAGGCATACAAATACAGTCCGTGCTCTGTCGGCTGTAGCGACCTCATGTACAGCCCGACCAGTCGAAAGTTTAACGCCGAGATGACGAAATTTTGAAAGCTAAATTCGAAAGTTTCGTTAACTGTTCGTCAGCGATTTTTTGAAAGCTACTGAGATGACGAAATTTTGAAAGCTCTAAAAAGCTTTCGAAAAATCGCTGACGAAAATTTCGTTAACTAATCTTAATTAACTAAAAAAATTGAAAGCTATGAGCAATCAAATTTTCGTCATCTCGGAGCTTTCAAAATATTTGAAAGCTATCGCTGACGAAAGTTTTGAAAGCTTTATGAACGCTCGGGTGCCGTATTGTTTTTGCAATGGCTGCAGCACGCCTCGGGCGAATTCCTCTGCACAGTTTAGAGTATGAAAGAAGCCGTCTCTTTATCGGCGTGGCACTTTAAACATTCACCGATTGTGAAATATCTTTCAAAGCTTCCGACAGTCACATAAAAGCCAGGGTTTCACTGGATATATAATTTCCCCTCATTTAGTCAGAATTTGGCCGGTCAGATGTAAATTTTCTGGTATATATATATACATTTAGATTTAAGATGAAATGGAAGTTGTTAATATATACACTTAAAGATGATATACCTTTACAGGTAATACAAATACAGGTAAATTTAGGTAACTAATTAGTGCAAAGCATACCCTTTTGATGGCCCCATTCACCCCCAATTAACATAATGTTAGTTTAACCAAGTAGGTGTAGTACTAATAGGTTCTTAAGAAAACGGAAATTTCCCTTTTATTTGTAAACGGCAAAAAATAATTACTAGAAAATTAAAATGGTAATGCAGAAGGAAAAACACTTTAAAAGAAAACTATTTTTTTTTAATCATATAAGACATCATTTTTGGTGTACTCATAGGAAAAAAGCAATATTTATGGTAGGGGCTGTATGTGAACATCCGAGAAGTCCGACTGAGATTCAGAGAGGACAGGTGGTCGGGGCCGATTTCGTTAAAGAGGTTTGGACAGGGCCCATGGAGTCCTGTCGTCACAGTCAGTCAGAGTGCAATTCTTAACGTATCCAATGTACAAATGAAGATCTCGCGGACGTCTCGTCCATTTAAACAGTGTTAAAATTATCTCGGTAATCTTCGGCAGTGTCTCGATGGTTTCCGTGGCTTGAGTGATGGTCGGCATGTTGACCTTTGATGATGGAAACGAGTGCGCTGGTACAATGCTGTAGATTGACCCAGTACCAAGCCAAGTGTCCGTCTTGTGACAGAAGGATCATATCCACTGTATAAAAGGTGTTTCATGATTCTAACACAATTTTGATGGTAATTCTGTCTACCTTTGATTCTTCTTATTTTGTTAATTAGTAACCATGAAATGCAGGTTGTGAAATACCCAAAGAAATATACTCTGTTGCTTTAATGGATCCGAATTTCAAAAGAAGTTGACAATAAGTTTTGTAAAATTTCCAGAAAGTCTTTACTAGTTTGTGAAAGCGAAAATCCTTACCTAATGGTAAACGTCTTCAAATTCAATAAATGCTTCTTGGTAATTTGTAAATTTCTGCTACGAAAATCCAAAACACCAGTACATGCTCTGAATACCGGATGAGCTGCGAAATGTAGATACCGTATGACGGTAATGTAAGAACATCACCGTCAAGCCAGGGAAAATTTAATATGTAGAATCCAAAATCATCTCTTTTGTCATACACACTTGTATGAATCTCTCCATTGACAATTTTGACATTTAGAACCAAAAATTGGGTTTCTGTGTTTGTCACGTTTGCCTTGTTTAGAGTCAATTCTTGTGGATAAAAAGCATTTTTATACTTATGAAAAACAGGATTTTCGATGGTAAGAATATCATCATTTCAAATCATCATGATGTTTTCTTTGCTTTTGAAGATTTGGGTATTTCTTTTTTACGTGTACATGTACAAAAATAAATCTGCAACAAAAGGCGCACAATTATTACCCATAGGGATCCCTACAACATGATTGACATTCTCACCAAATATTACATATGTGTTGCCCAAGAGGAAGGACAAGGCAATGCACAGGTCACTACATGTCCACGATTTGTATTATTTGTTTTCTGTAGCGGAAAAGAAACCTTTTGATTCAGATGTACAGATATAAGTTTTCCCCTCTCGATGAAAGCACCATTTAATGAGTTTGGACAATTGATAATTAATTTTGTCGTGAGGACGCATTGTGTACATATTTGAAAAGTCGTATGAAGAAATCGCATTGGCTTCAAAATTTCTAGGTTTCATTTTGTCAATCACATCCCCTGAATTCTTAATAGACTAAAATAAGTTTACATCATTCCTGCTTAGAACAGTTTTACAATATTTCACTACGTGCTCCTTTATCGCCAAGAGTGCTTATGTCAGATTCCGATACATGATTGTTGTTGAGAAGTTGCTAGAATTAGCCATGTATCGAAATTCGTAAGGACTTCGATACTTATGCAATTTTGGTATGCAGTATATTGTAGGAAGATCCAATTTAGATATAGGGCTGTTGAATGAAGAAATTTCACTGTCATGTTTGCTCAAAATGTTAGTCCTTTTGATATAAGTATTTGAAGACGAAAGTTCCGAAACTAAAGTTGGTATGTAGTAACGTTTTCAAATTATTCTGGTGTTGTTGGCTGCTATATCTGCAAAAGCGAAGAGATATTTTTTTATGTAAATTACGTAATTTGGATTTGAAATACATTTCAGATTTAGAACTTGGATTTCAGAAAATGAGGATTTTCGTGGATGTTATCATTCGAATAAGTAATACCCAAAATGAGGTTTTTCCAGTCATTCAGAGAATGTGATTCGACTCCTTCCGATTTACACGATCGTTTGGTATAGTTATCTAAGGATTCCTTCAGTACTTCGCGACATTTAATAAAATATATCTTGCATAGGATTGTATACTTATGTCCTTTTTTGAGAAGACATGATACATACAGGTTGTGATAGGACTGTGGTCTAGTTGTGTACCCGATATTCATGATAGGACTGTGGTCTAGTTGTGTACCCGATATTCATGATAGGACTGTGATCTAGTTGTGTACCCGATATTCATGATAGGACTGTGGTCTAGTTGTGCACCTGATATTCATGATAGGACTGTGGTCTAGTTGTGTGCCCGATATTCATGATAGGACTGTGGTCTAGTTGTGTACCCGATATTCATGATAGGACTGTGGTCTAGTTGTGTACCCGATATTCATGATAGGACTGTGGTCTAGTTGTGCACCTGATATTCATGATAGGACTGTGGTCTAGTTGTGTACCCGATATTCATGATAGGACTGTGGTCTAGTTGTGTACCTGATATTCATGATTGGACTGTGGTCTAGTTGTATCCTCTTGATAATATGATAGAACTGTTGTCTATTTGTACTCTCGATATTCATAAGACTGTGGTCTAGTTGTACTCTTGATATTTATGATAAAACTGTGGTCTAGTTGTATTCTTGATATTCATTATTAGACTGTGGTCTAGTTGTATTCTATATATCAATAAGACTTGTCTAGTTTTACTCTTGATATCCATGATAGGACTGTGGTCTAGTTGTAATCATGATATCCATGAAAAGTATGTGGTCTAATCCATGATAGACTGTGGTCTAGTTGTACTCTTGATATCCACGATAAAACTGTGGTCTAGTTGTGCTTTTTATATCTATGATAGAACTGTGGTCTAGTTGTACTCTTGTATCCATGCTAAGATTCTGGTCTAGTTGAGTACCCGCTATCTATGATAGGATTGTGGTCTAGTTGTGTACCCGATATCTATGATAGGATTGTGGTCTAGTCCTTTACCCGATATCTATGATAAGATTGTGGCGTAGTTGTGTTCCCGATATCTGATAAGAATATGGACATGTTGTGTACATGATATCTACGATAGGATTGTGGTCTAGGTGTGTACCCGATATCTATGATAAGATTGTGGTCTAGTTGTGTACCCGATATCTGATAGAATTGTGGACTAGTTGTGTATATGATATCTAAGATAGGATTGTGATATAGTTGTGTACCCGATATCTATGGTAGGATTGTGATATAGTTGTCTACACGATATCTATAATAGGATTGTTGTCCATGGCCAGTTGTGTACTCTTGTACAAGTAATTCTGAAATAAGGAGATCTAACAGTTTTAAATTATTGGTCTTATTTCAGGAGGTAACACCCCCCCCTTTCTAAATAAAGAAAAATCACGATAGGTGACAAGTCTATACTCATGTCAGAAAAGTAAACTAAATGAATAATTAGAAATTCAGTACCTGTTTCAGGAAATACTTCTTTCTTCAATCTCATCGAACTCTGATTCAATTACTAATACTCTATTGGTAAAAGCAATGCATGTATGTACATGTATGAAAATACGAAATAAGTGGTCCGTTTTTACATGCATGGGTGTATAGAATCTATATACATATAGAAATGTATAATTATTCATTTATTCCTTAAATTATGTATTTATTTATTTGTCTATAACTTGACAATGATTGAAAAAAAAATAATTAAAAAAATGTATATAAAAGTGGCAGTTAGAGTTATCCCGCATGCACTATATCTCTGAAGGGTTCATACTAATTATTTGACAATTTGAGGTATGGGATTTAGATATTATTTAATTCAAAGCAACGTAATTAAATTCAATAAGTCGCTTAAAACGGTCACCTGCATCATACCTGTCATTGCTGTAATGTTCGGGCAGTCCGTTAGATCTCGGAAAGATCCAGAAAATCTTCCAGACATCAAAACATAAATCGGACAAAATAACAACTCATCCATACATCGAAGTAAATTACAAATATACTGTCAAAATGTCTAACAGAACAGCAGAGTTAATATACTCCATTGTATTCACATAAGATGAAAAGAAACGTTTGCGTGCCATACCGAATTCTTTACAGATCTTGTGCTTTTCAAAAATTTAACTTTTCTTTGTTTCTTTGTGATTCGTGATAATTCAAGTCATCGATATGACAAAAATAGTCACAGAACCTGCACTTCCGGTTGCAATAAATTCCCGCTGAATTTGTGCATTAATTTAAACTTTTGTTTAATGTTCAGGCTTTTTAGAGTTGTTTCAATAAAAAAATAGAATATAAATGTCGTTTTTCCACATTGATCATTTTCAAAAATCGACAGAAAGTCGATATTACACCTTGTCGAGGATAAGACATCACTACGGCGTCAAAGAGAGACTCGAATCCTTCTGACAACGCGTTTTGTTTTGGGCATGCGTCGTATAAAAACCACATTTTATCTGTTTTTCAAGTTGGAGGACGCATCTTTATGGGTTTCTAAAGTAATAAGAATGTTTTATTCGGTATTTTGTTCTCTTTACGAAAAATATTCATTTTCGTCAAATTCGTCACGCTCCAGTAACGTTACCTCATATCATACCAAAATTTCGGAAAAAAGTGAAAGTATTAAGTTAATCTGTTATGCACTTTTCACTAATAAAAAGTTATTCTTCATAAGATTATTAAGATTAAAAAAAGTGTTCGGTTAGACATTTTGACCAGTATATATGTACATGCACTATGATGCAATGGTCGGGTAATTCCGTCACATATCGGGAAGTTCCGGAACATCTTCCAGATCCCTAAACATAAAACAGAAATCAATTGATTGTTCAACATTGGCTAATCACCTTGTATTATGCATGGAATGATGTAATATGTACAGATGTCGGATTTATTATTTTGGATAATAAAACACAATGAATAAATATCAAATCAATCAGAAAAGCCACTTACGTGTACATAAAATCGAAATACATGGTAGTCGAGACGGCTAACACAAGAGCTAAAATCAAACTTAACATTCAAATTTGATAGAGAAAACTTTGATATGAAGATTTCACAAATTGATTGTCAATTCAAATACATAACTGCAATCAAATTAATAAGAAAAAAAAAAATATAATAAACAACCACTCACAGATGTATGGTTTGAGATTATCTATAATGAGAATAATTGTTTTTTAACTTGGGTTTGTGTGACTTGAGAGAGAGACATTTGACAATTTACACAAAAAGGAAAGACGGCAATTATCAAACGATACATTAATATCACGGTACATATACATCACACTATCTGTGTCAAAGACGGGAAATCAATATGGACATGCACAGAACGTAATACAGCCCTCCTGTTATATCACTAGAGTGTTATTGCATAGACGATATTTGCCAAGTTTCTGAGCAAATTAATTAATAAATGTTTGATTTGTTTCTCTCTCCGTTTCGTTGTTTTTATCACATCCCACACCAAGATTACCTCCGCTGGATCGCTTTTTTCATTCTTAATACAATGAGTTTACGAATGAAGCAGACTGGTGCTCGAGCGACAAATTGTTAATTCGAAATGTCTGCTTTTCAAGGATACCTAAATGTGGATTCCGGAAGTGACGTAATGTCTGATTCAAAATGGCGCGGAAATAAAATTAACGACATAATAGTTGTAAACTCTCCCACTCCGTGGTTCTAAGGCAGACTTCGTGCATAGCTACATCACAAACGTGTATATTATTAATATGTTCCTTATGAAATCAATTTGCATACATCACATATTTCTGATAAATGGAAGCACATGTGATCCACATATTTGAGTGTGGTAGTGGAGGTCAGTAAGCATGGTAAACAGCTTGTGTAAAGGTACATTTTTCTACTTTTCAGAATTATTCTTTCAAGAAGATATACATACATGTAGTACGAAGTTTTAAACAAAAATCAGAAATATTTCACATCCGGTATGAAAGCGCATGCGTGTTTTTAATATTGTATCCAATGAAATGGCGACGTTGTGTTTAAAATGCAAATCTGGTCAAGGCTAGTCGAAACACTCGTGATTAAATCCACAATAAATTTTGATTCACGTCTTCAAACAAAACTTTCTTTGAGTTTCTCAAACACAAAACTGACATCATCTCATCCAACGGTATAAGCACATAATCAGAATCGACGTGAACGTCAAAAGATTGACTAACGACTTATGGTTCGAATTTCCTCCGTTACAAAGATGTCTTCCGCACATGCACAAATATCCGTTTCCGAAACTTTCCGTTCGGCAGACGTCATGCACTAACATAATGTTCATCTCTAAAAGAGCCGAGCAAGTACGTTCAATGTACAGCTTTCCTGAAAATAAGAAGATTTTTTATATAGTTATTAACATTCGATTTAGAGGCATTGTTAAAATGACATAATGATTCATATTCCGAAATTATATTTAAATTCTGGTAAGTTATACATGTATGATATTAGATATACATTAACATATAAAACAAAAATCTAGACGACATGAATATAGACTGTTCAAGATCACGTAAATGTTTGAAGCCTGTTATATGTTAACCCTTCGTGACCTTTACCAAAAAGGTGACCTTGACCCTTATTGGTTATTTTGTCTCATCATGCTTGACCATCCTGAAGATTTGATAAGAAGTTAAGTTAAACAAAATATTCCATTACTTTGGCCTAATAACTGAACAGTACCCACCGTTGATGTAGTGTGTCCATTTCAGACACACTCCGTGGATACATTCCCTGCTTTCCAATGGGAAGCGTCGTATATTTACGGGATCCGCACAGGAACTGTTATTGGCGTCACCTATACACGTGTAGCATTCAATAGGACCTGTAATAAGAGACGCATATGTATGGTTAGAATAGTAATTGTGCTAAATTGGCGTCACCTATACACGTGTAGCATTCAATAGGACCTGTAATAAAAGACGCATAAGTACATTTTTTGATATGTAATTTATCACATGACGGTCGCGTGGTGCCCAACCTTGACGCTGAAGTAGGTCACTAAATTTTTAAACGTCAAAAATTACAAAGAAAACGCTACAAAATGATTCTCGGCAGAATAAATTCGTTATAGGGTTTGTTCACGTCATATACTTCCTGCTCAAAGTAAGTGTGTAAATTTGGAGGGGGGGGGGGGTGTTCCTCGGGAGAAGCCTAAAGTCCAGTCCTTTTCAACGAAAGTGCTGACACATTCCGTAACACAGCAGAACACAGTCATAGGGGACATCAGACAAAACAAGTACAACAAACAACAAAACATCCCGTAACTCAGCGGAACACACCCACAGGATACAACAAATTATGGACTTCAGACAAAACAAGTACAACAAACAACAAGAGACAACAAAACATCTTGTAACACAGCGGAACACACCACATGATACAACAAATAATGGACATAAGACAAAACAATTACAACAAACAACAAAACATCCCGTAACACAGCGGAACACACCCACAGAATACAACAAATATTGGACATAAGACAAAACAATTACAACAAACAACAAAACCTCTCGTAACACAGCGGAACACACCCACAGGATACAACAAATAATGGACATCAGACAAAACAAGTACAACAAACAACAAAGGACAACGATAGTTTAGCATAAAGTCAATATTACGGAAGTGTTCCAACACTATACCTTCTTGAAAAAAAGCAGACAACGAGACCAATATGCAACCGGCAATGACATTGAACGGTCATCCGCTATAGAACAGTGAATGGTGTAGTTATCAAAAATTCGTGTGCACAACAGAGACGTACAACGAATTTTGAAACAAGTATACAACGAATGGACAGTACCATACCGTATTTTATGTTTGGAATGAACAATTTTCAATTAAGGAGGTATTGAACACTTGGACGCCAAATTCAATTTTTCTAAAAATTTCTGAAATTATATAATTCTTGTCTGTCCTTGACTATACAAACTTACATTTGATTCTATCCACGGGAAAATTTTCTACGAGACTTTGAAATATGCATTAATCGACGTTTTCGTGAATTTCTTCATGACTTCATAATATTGAAAGTGTCATTCCCGTTCTCGTAAGGCTATTGAAAATTAATTTTGATTTAACTTCCTTAATATCCATAAATATATTGCACTTCCATATGATAAAGATAAAATGAATTGTGTTCTAAACACAGGCAGAGTACTTGAATAAGAGATGACACTGTCGCTAAAAAAATTGCAATTTCGAGCCAATTTACTGTAGTTGCTAGTTAATTATTAGGAATCCTGTGGATGAATCTATGTCAAAAACTAACAAAATCATCAACAATGTCCAGAGATGATTTCATGATTAAATGGGAAAAATTGAATTTAGGATTAAAATATTACAAGGCTTTATATTTTCCAATTTTTTCTTCCAAAATCATCCATTTTCAATGAAGTGACATCCGCTTAAAAGGTTCCTGTAACGTATTTGTCAACGAATACGCTGTGATGAAGGTTTAATTTTCGATTTAATGCAATACGTTTAGTAATAATGTTTTATTGCATTTTGAATGCGAAGGTTTGTGATGTCATTTTTCCCGATAACGTCGAAATGACGTCTTGGTTCGCTCCACAGGGATTTATCACGCTAATACCGTTTGCAGTATTTACTATATGTGTTAAGGGATCTAACTCGGCGTTTAACGAAAAATCGACAAGTCATCTTTAAGTTTTCAGAAATAGGCTAATCAATGTCAAAACCTATTTTCTGTGGTATATTTCGATAGATTAATTCATACTGAATCTTCATACGAAATTTGAAATCAGTACCTCCCTTACGAGCCGAGATATGCCCAATACCGCTCTCTTATGAGCGCCGCATTTCTAGGTCGGACAAAAAGGTGTCCGATGATAATCAGGCATCAGTGATCAACTTGAGGCACCGCTTGACCATTCAATGATGCGAACATCTCAAATACATAACATTGCATGAAATAGTCCCATATATGCTTAGTACAATTTCAAATAAAGTCTTTTTTGAAATAAGAAAAGCGTCAGATTTAAGCGAGATTAAATTCAACATGTGCAGAGTTATGACATATACGTGCATGCAAAGAGGTAGCTATATGAGGGACAATCATATACCAGCGATTTTTGAGATGGTAAAAAGCATGTGAAGAGTAGATAATCATGCAATTATATGTCTTTGAAGTGTTCGGACGTTTAAACGATCAAGCAGTAACCAAATTTTGTCTATACTGCTTGATTATCACCGGACACCTTTTTGTCCGACCTAGAAATGCGGCGCTCATAAGAGAGCGGTATTGGGCATATCTCGGCTCGTAAGGGAGGTACTGATTTCAAATTTCGTATGAAGATTCAGTATGAATTAATCTATCGAAATATACCACAGAAAATAGGTTTGACATTGATTAGCCTATTTCTGAAGACTTAAAGATGACTTGTCGATTTTTCGTTAAACGCCGAGTTAGATCCCTTTAACACATATATATATATATATATAGTAAATACTGCAAACGGTATTAGCGTGATAAATCCCTGTGGTTTGCTCATGGATAAAATTCCCAAAGTCCTAAATTTCGAAAAACGCCATAATTTCTTCAAATTACGTCAGAAATTATTCGAACTTCATTAGGATACTCAAATGCGTATATCAATCAGAGTATCAAATGTTTTAAGGGAGTAAAGACTGTACTTCTCCTAGGAAGCGAGAAAACAAATAATGCCGCCGCCATCTTGGTGTTCAAACCCTCCTTAATTGATCAATATATAGGCCGAAATACTAAAACACACAAAACAGCAGTATGGGGTAGATTTCCCTAAAATCCATTATTTTATATCTATTTACGTTCACACCTGTTTCTGCATACTTATAGATGCACACAGGGTTGGTAAATGATATATTGATATGTTAAAATGTAATAATTCAATTTGCATTTGCTGCATTCATTTTGACCCACGTTCTTTTTGTTACTCATTGATAGTTCAATATTATGAAATTAATACATGTATGAATTGTATGAAGTGGCGTATATTCCGTAAGGCTAAAAGACGAAATTCAATGACAATTTAAAGAAATTTTATTAGAGTGAGCTGGCGCGTAGCTAGGCGTCCGCAAACACGCAAGTTCTTCCATATAGTTATGCAGAAAAATTACAGACAAAAATGTGTACAAATGGTTAATTCTCATATAGAAAACTGCCCTGGAAATGTGTAAAATTCATTAGCTGCCGGGGGCTTCGGCCCCTTGAATCCCTTCTAGGGCTTCGCCGTGTACCCATTAACGGCTACATGCCACCCAAACCCCTTGCCGGTAAAAGTGATTCCACTTGAAAAACAGTCTGGCAATGCCCCTGTTAAGTTTAACTATTTTAAAAAGGGGGGGGGCGCAGATGAGCGAATTTGCATACTTTTTCTGGGTTTAGACCCAGTCTTTCCTTCAGAGGGACAAAACAAACAACGTTGAATGTAGCACTAAATTTTCATTATTTTCTGGGGGGGGGGGGAGAGAAAATTAATACTTGCAGACATCAGCATTTGACCTCTCTTTCGGAATCAATTCTGTCGTCCTGTTTGAATAGATGAAATGTCGCGTCGAAACCGTGTTTGCATGCCCATTTGTCTCAGCCACTTGTTTTCTCAGATATTGCTACTTAACCAAGTGTAAGCACTTGTAGTCCGAATAATATTGGACGTTGATCATAGTTATAGAATAGAATATGAGTTAATAACATACGTAACAGATGTTAGCACTGAATACTATGGGATCCTTTTTATAGTCATAGATAGAAATGATGGTATTGAATTAAAGGGTTGCCTTACGAATTTATCGATATGAAATAAGCTATACTGGGACATTAATATGATATGGCAGATCAACACAACACTGAGTCTCATAATAAAACGGATTTTATGTCCTTATCGAACAAAATATTGTATCAACGATTCCGGAAATATATAATACGTTATCGGTTTTTTCCGGAAGTTGTTTTGAACTCGGTCCAAATTCAATAACCCAAATTTCAAATATTCCAAGTGAAAAAAAATCAGTTAAACATATCTTGTGCTCAAGTGTGATATTCTTTTTCAAAACATATCCTATTTCCGTTTTCTTTATTTGACTGTTTCTCTCAGCAAAGTGCTATCATCGATCCACTAAATGTACGCCCTCAAACCCCCCCCCCCCTTTTTTTATAAATACCAACTGATAATCTTTATCTACAATACATATTATACGTTTGAAATTTTGATTTGCCTTATTTTTTCAACACGATTCTTTCTTCAAATGTTCAAATAAACTAAGATTCAAAAAATATCTTACAGCGTTACTACATGTATGTAAAAACGTATAATTGTAGGTGGCGCCATAAAAAAAAAACATTGCGCAGCGCTGCACAGTTTCATTCAAATAAATGATGCTGTACTGGACATCCCTCTATCACTCTGACTGCATAAATTCAATCAAGAGACTCGCTGTATTTGTTTTGAAGAGTTGCGCATTTCATTATGGTCTAAGGAACAAAATGCATTTGGAAATAGCAGATTTTTAAACTCAGCTCAATGTGTCAGGAATTAAGACAGCTTTTCGGGTTTGGACAAACGAAATATAAATTGATTAATTCAGTCCAATTAAGATAAATCTTCATTAATCCCCGATTTGGAGCAATAATAATAACTAATGTATAATCTCTTACTACTTCACTAGGTCATATTTAAGAGCCAATCCGGCATAAAACCATGCAAAATCGTAAGAATCGTCCAAAAGGGTTGTCAAAGTTTTACATTTTTATGTATATTTCTGTATTCTATGATGAAAAACATTCGAGAAAAAAATTATTTTAAAATTCATATATGTCCCGTTTTATAGTAATGGGCCAATTTTGTTTGTATGGCATAACGCCATTAACAGGGCTCAAAAACAACACTAAAATAGCCCTATTTTCATCGTTGAATAAGATTTGATTTTGATATGCAATAATTCTTTTCATGATAAAATCAGATACTTACTCAATTTATCTTCATTATAGTACTCACAAAGATAAGATATACGAACTGACTTGCCACCAGGGGGCGCTCTAATACGAGTTATATTGGGATTTGACAAAAGCGTCCCTATTTTGAACATGAATAAAATCTATAAGAGAGAAAATTTTCCCATAAAATTTCAGTATAATAAAGTAAACATATCATACTTTAATATATAAAAAAATTGTCGCTGCCAAATGTATCTAAGATATGCAAATTCTATCAAGAATATTCATTATTTTGCGAAATATGATACAAAGATTTAATGGGAAAATGTTCAAAAGATAAGCATATTTGATCATAATCTAGAAAAAAATTATATGACATCATCAAAATATATTCTAAAAATGATGAATATCGTTTCAGATCTTTTTTCAATTTCCCTTATAAGCCCAATCATTAATTTCGACGATTTTCGAGACAGCCCGGAACGACGTCACCGGGTCAGACTTTTAGTGATGACGTCACGAGGACTTTGAGTGATGACGTCACGTGTTAGGTTACAATGACGATAAAATAAGAACTTGACACGGATAAACTATCGCATTAGATTATAAGATTTAGAGTTTAGCTCAAGATTGCATAGCAAATCGCGTTCCCTCGTTTCTAGATGTGATTACATGTACCCATCCCAAATCTTTTGATATAATCTTCACAGATTTAAAAGAACGAGTCTCTAAAATCGTCGGTGCCGTGCTCAACTAAGTACTGATTAGAGCGTCGAACCAATTACGGAAAGGTTCCTGGTTCGAGTCTTCCTGAAGCAGGGACACTTAATCTCACCTCCATTGAATTTGAAGACGTTTAACTTCTGAATGTTCATCATAAAAGGATCACTATGCCACTGTTGGTTCGTGTCATCAGATTTGTGACATGTATTTTCCTACAACGGGTTGTTGAATATACTCTTCTATGATCTCTGTTATATAGTTCTGAACAAATTGTCCTGTCTGTGCATTGTTGACATGACTGTGGTACATTGTAGTTTCTTTAAAAATATCGAAAAATCGGAAAGAAAAGTTTTCTTTACAGTCTCTACTCTCTGCTCTTTTCATTGAATTTCCAAATTCATTGTTTCATGGGAAATTGTGTTTAAAAAGTTCTTCCCCTTTGAAAACGGTCTGTTGAATCATAATTGAATTGATAAAATAAATTAAACGATATTTTCTTATAATGTTAGGTCGATCTTTCCTATAAACATAACAATTTATTCGTATTTCAGAGAAAAAAATCGACTGGGTTGCACGAATGATCCTCACTTAACTTTAAACGATTGATAAAACAAGTAAATCAATTAACAACCGGTATATACCCATTCCTTTTTTTCGAGAAAACATCGAACAATCTGTTATTTTCATGTATAAAACAAGAAGAAGAAGAAATTTTTTTTTATATGACTGTCTCATTCTTGATTTCAACTCAAAGTCAAAGAGAGCAGTCAACCAAATCGATCATCTATGGTTATGATGAGAAAATTCTTTAAAAGTTTGTTTATTCAAGGTCAAAATTTGAGGCAAATTTCAGGGGCCCTGACAACCTCTCCGTCATATTTCTTAAACTCCACCCACTCGCCCTTCCCGGGTTAAAAAAATCTTAATGGAAAAAGCACTCTTCCCCGGAGCAACCCCCCCCCCCCCCCCCCCAAATCACTCTAAGTCCTTGCGTTTGTATAAGCTGTTTTGTTCCGTATTCAACCGCTCCGGTCCGTATGCGTGTAAATTATAAAAATAATCTCTTTCTTTTATACATCTCCATTCTTTCTTAAAAAGTTTTTCTCCTTCATATCTTTAATTCATAAAAGGTATTTCTCCTTCGAAGTGTTGGTATATCTTGTACAAAAGCAAAGCGGTCTTCGTTCTATAAAAAAGGTACTTTTATTGAAGGAAAAAAGTGAACTCCATCTTTCAAAAAAAAAAATTGTAAAAACAAAACAAAACAAAACACAAAACGAAACGAAACGAAACGAAACAAAAAACAAAACAAAACAAAAAAAAAAAAAAAAAAAGAACCGACACCCCCCCTTCCCCTCCGAAAAAAAAACCAAAATTATACAGAAAAAAAAAAAATAGAAAAACTCCTGGGCTAATCTAAGGGCGTAGATCTACATGTATACATTACACGCCTTTCAAAGATCAAAGAAATATATATTTTCATTGTATATAACTTTTTTGCTGCAAAATCGTTATTCTTACAATGTTCGTTTGTGAAACTGAATATTGTCTTTTATTGAAAATGAAGCATGAGTTTAGAAAAACATGACAAATAATGATAATAACATATGAAAGAAGTGACACAATCTTAAATCAATTTCAGTCCAAATAGTTCATTTCTCCATGTAGCAAAATTTAACCTGAAATGCGTCAAAGTAAAGATTGGGGTTTAACAAAATCCTCTTAACATGTAGAGAAGTAAATGTGAATACATATAATCATGACAATCACACATGTACTCACATAAATACAAGTGAAAGTTAAACAATTACAAATCAAATATCATGTCGCAAAGATGAAGAAGACGAAAAGAAATGAGCGGAAAGAGAAAATCTAACAGTAATGATTGTTATAAAGTTTAAGGTGCTAGGGGAGGGAGGTGGGAAATTTCCGTGGAAATACTTCAAATTTACAAAAAGATATACATAGTTGTCGTCGAGACGCTAGATGAAAACAGAATGATGCACGCGCATCGTAAGACCATGTAGAATCTTAAATGGGATTCAATAAGGGGTATACGCGAACATAAAACATTTTATATAAGATATATTCTTACATTGTTAGTTTGTATTCTGAATATGAAAAGAAATGAAGAAACAAAATAATGATGAGGAGGAATTTTAATGATACAGAGAAGCGAAAAAAGAGAGATAATTTCTTCGTTCCTCGCAGCATTTCCTCACTTCAATTTTAAAATTGCTGAAAGTTTTCAATAATTTTCTTCGATAACATTTTTCATATTTATTCCCAACTATCGATTACACAATTTTGTACAAAGCTGTGGTCACAACTCGCCGCACATGCGTGTTTTTACGTGTGCAATCTTTGGGATTCCGTATGCGGTCGTTGCGTTACATGTATCAGTTCGCCTCCATACGAATTTGGGTTCAGTCACAAAAAAATACTTGCAGAACTCTCGCTGTGTGCGGTCTCGATCAGTGCGTTCTACGGATTCACCGAGAAGCAAGATACGCACGTTGTGAGTTTCAAGTACATTCAATGCCCTGTGACGCAAACGATGTCGTTCGCCTTGATGCTAAAACAACGCAAATACGAATAAACATGTATTTTTATCATACATGTATATATATCTAACTGTATAATTCAGTGATAACGAAAAGAGACCCCCTTCTCAAAAGAGTGGACGTATGTTTCAAATCTACTCCTGTCATACTTCAGGGTCATTGTTGCAAGTTATGTTATTATTTGTTTGGTTTTTTTTAATCATATTGATATCTAAAAAAATCCCCAAGACGTCACGGAGACAATTACAGCTAAATGTTGATCTTTGAAATAGAAACGGCATGTATTTCTACTTCCTGTGAAGTTTACACTCATTGGTTTGTATTTTTGAATTAAACTTTATTTCTGTATTCAATGCATGTACATGTATGTTTAATCAGTATGTTCAAACTCATCTGACAGGTTCTGATATGAGATATGAGATATTTATGAGATTAAAGCAAAGAGTTAAAAGTTGAAATTTGAAAAAAATCAAACTTCTCTTACAGAAGATATCTCGTTAAGCTGATTTTTAATGCATATTTTAACTGTCTATATCTCGATACTTAATTATTTGGCATCGTTAGATTTTTGATATATTTAAAAGATTAAAGCAAAGAGTTGAAAGATGAAATTTGAAAAAAAATAAGATTTCTCATACAGAAGATATTGGTGCTTGAAAAACGTCTAAAACGTCGTTTTTTCGTTAAGCTGATCTTTTATACATATTTTAACTGTCTACATCTCAATACGTAATCATTTGGCAGCGGTGGATTTTTTATATATTTATAAGATTAAAGCAAAGAGTTAAAAGATGAAATTTGATAAAAATCAAACTTCTCTTACAGAAGATATTGGTGCGTGAAAAACGTCTAAAAGGTCGTTTTCTAACTTAGCTGATTTTTACCTCTTTTCAAGTTACGTTGTGGCTGTCTTTGAAAAAAAAATTCATACATAATATTATCCTAAGATAGAATAAAATGTTATATTTCAATATATCAATAACAATATTTAGTCCAATTCAATTTATACTTAAAATTTTAGAGAAGTACATCAGCGAAAATAGGGATATTTCTACGTCCTTTTTGTAAATTTGGCGGGAAAAATGATGGGATGGTATATCTCTGTAACCATGGACATTTGAACGAAAATATTTGACAGAATTATTCCTAGTCATTTATCTATAAGAATAACTTAAAATCATTAAATTTGGTTACTAGGTCATTTGGATCAATTTGCATGGTTTTATGCCGGATTGGCTCTTAACACAGAGGCAAGGAATTGGAAAGAATTTATTTATATGCGGCAGTATTAATTTCGTCCGTCGTACACGTCATTTTCTCTCAGACACAAATAACCGAACAAAAGCAATGTGGGGGACGGGAGAAACATTGAATCTATTTTAATATCAGTATGCGACATCAAAATATGAAAAACTTCCGAAAGGAATCAGTAAAATACCGCTGATGTGTTTACAATTTTTGCATGTCCGTTTGAAAATTAAATATTTTGACAAAATCTTAAATACATGTGGCACTACGTCAATACACCTTACATTACTACAAAGAATTAAAAGGAGACTACAATGTACTCGCTTTTAGGTGTATGTTGTGAACACTGTTTTAAAGACTGTTCGGTATACGAAATCTTTAAAATTTCCCATTGTCTTACTTAATCAAATCGTAGAAAATTCGTACGCAAAACATTTTTATTTGTCAATGGATAGTTGTGAACATGGTGAAACAATGCCCCCTTCCCCCCCCCCCCCATTCTCGAAGAGATACAGCTGAATTTTACCAAAAGTAGGACAAACTCATTTTTTTTCAAAAGAAAGTCAAACTCCAAATCTAAATTCAAGGTCTGACTCTGGGGAAAATGGTATCAAAAGAAAGATCTCATCACAAGGTGGAACATGAAAGCCCTATCATTTTCAAAGACCAAAGTGAAGGTCATGAGGTAAAAAAAACCCCTCCAAAGTCAAGGTCATAAGGTAATAAAAAAAAACCGTCAAAAGTCATGGCCATGAGGTAAAAAAAAAACCTTCCAAAGTCAAGGTCATGAGGTAAAAAAAAAAATTACGTACGACGTACCATCAGAAGAGTCTATATCAAGCGGGAAATTAGAATAACAGTCAGACTTCTTGAACTTAGGTTTTTTTTTCCCTTTACATGAAACAATTTATAAAACCAAAGGCCCGTGGAATCCCATATATTTTGAAATGTCTATTTACTATCTGGTTGACATGTTCAGTGATTGGAAGGAAAGTTGGCGAATGGGCCATTTTCCATGATTTTCTGAAGTTCCAGTGGGCCATTTCTTAAGAAAATACTGCAACTTCAAAGGGCCATTTTCGAATTAATGGGACTATGGCGCATGGCCCCCGTCCTCTCCAATCATTGCATGTTGATGTTCGGTAGGAAATACTAATCCGTGTCAATGGTATAGGAGAAAGTAGGGCAATTTTGGATTGGTATATATATGAATTCCAATCGATACTATCATATCATTGAAAACAACAGATTCATGTAAATTTGATATATTAATCTCGGTGCCCACTTGATACGGGACGAGGTTTAATCAATACACCAGCATACCAGCAAGTCTGAAGTGTCAAGGTCTCACTTTATTTTAACAATGTATCGTCCGGATGCAGGTCTATACAAATATCAAAATAAATATGTACTCTGCCATCTATAATTAACTATAGAAACAAGGAAATTGGAAATTGTTCTAAATTCTTTATCATTTTCTCCTAATTTTTCCATTCTGAACTTGAAAGTATCATAATTTAAAATCGTTTCACATAATTCAAAATTACGAATTGTGATAACAAAAATGTAAAAAGAAACTTTTTCATCAGCACAATTTCTTTTCAAAAATTGACATTTTGATGTAAAAAAAGAAAAATAAATCAAAAAATGTCAATATTTGGGTAAAGTTTGTTTTAAAAAATATCTATAGGGGATTCGAAACCATTTATTTACTAATAGCAACATGAATAGTCTAGAAATAGTGTATACTAATTTATGGATGGCAGTGTATATGCATTGGTGTATAGTATTTGAACTAGATTCTGATGAACGTACTGTAGATATATGCAATTTAGACAAGGACGAAAGTGACAGCTGTTTATTTTTTGACTGATGTTAAAAAATAGCATAAATCTTAGATGAAAATACATGTGCATCTAACGTCTCCGTGGAGGGGGGGGGGAGCGCTGGTGGTGGCTGCAAAATGTATCATAGCCGCAATTATAAAAATGAGCTGGCGAGGTTATTTTCAGAATGTGTTAACTTATTATATAGGACTTTAAAAAATGACAAGAAATGCATAACCATCATCATCTGATTGCATTGTAATGGTTGTATATTCGAGTATGCATATATTAAGCATACAAAGAGTGTGGGACCCTTGATAGAATGGGGTGTGG
This sequence comes from Pinctada imbricata, assembly GCA_033119305.1. Lineage (NCBI taxonomy): Eukaryota > Metazoa > Mollusca > Bivalvia > Pterioida > Pteriidae > Pinctada > Pinctada imbricata. The sequence goes on along the minus strand of VSWD01000003.1, from coordinate 45,505,674 downwards.
TGCACCGTTTTATTTGCAACTCGTATATTACTACCGTTAACATTTACTGTCTTTTCACGGTAGAATCTTTTGCACTTGTCAAGATTGTGAAAGTTCCATACATCAGACAAAGCGGGGTGGCGTGTACCATCTTATTTGAAACTGGTAGAATTACTACCGTTCACAATTACTGTCTTTTCACGGTAGGATTTTGTTTGCATAAGATTGTGAAAGTTCCATACATCAGACAAAACGGGGTGGGGTGTACCATCTTATTTAAAACGGGGTGGGGTGTACCATCTTATTTAAAACTGGTAAATTACTACCGTTCACATTTACTGTCTTTTAACGGTAAAATCTTTTAAATGAGATTGTTGAAGTCACATCAAAAATAAGGATAAGAAAAAGAGAGCAGGAGTTCCCAAATAGAATATCGTACACTAAATACATATCCTTCTCAATATAACAACCTATTGATCTGACCTTTAATTCGTACAAATCAATCCCTCCTTTCCCGCCCACCTCTTACACAATAATTTGATAATTTCTCTCAATAGATATATAATCATCATTTCATATCAGAACGGATGTTGTCTGTCATAATAGGATGTTATGTACATTTGTAATGACATCGAATCTGGCATTACATAGTATCTATAGAACAAAATAACAACCCCCCCCCCCTGTTGGTACATGTAAGTACAGGGTAAATAATATTGATACTACACTGCTACAGGCTTGACAGAATTTTGAATTTTTGATAGTAGAGAAAGTTCTGTTTTGGTCATTGAAATGATCAATAATATTACCCCTCGGATTTAGTAACATAGTTTTGAGATCCCATGAAATCCGTAGGGCAAATTTAGTGGATGTCCTTCATGGTGGGGGGTAGGGGAGTGTTATAGGGACCCCACGTAGTCCAAGTCTGTTCCAGGGCATCCCCTTGAAGAAGACCGAATAAATAGGGTTTAGCCTCCTTCAGATCTAAAAAAAAGTCTGAAACCAAAAACAAAACAAGAAAAAAAAAAAAAAAAAAAAAAAAAAAAAAAAAAACAAGAAAAAAAAAAAAAAAACTGGTACTAAATTTAGAAATTTTAGACAAACTACGCCACTGAACATGGTATAACCGATGTGGCCTTCATAGCAGAGCATGGAAGGATTTATTAATATAATTTTAAAAAAGGTTCTTGGCGTATTGTTTAAAATAATAAGTTTTGTCTCTAATGGGGTCGGATGGAGTTATGACCCGCCCCCTCGGGAATATCCCAAAAAAATTATTTTCACAGCTTACCGTATAGTTTTTTCTCAAAAGCACAGGAAGGTCCCCCATAACGGAGTGGACCCCTTGGAAAGATCTAGACCCGCCAATGATTTCTGAAGAGGCAAAAGGCGGAGCCCCCCCCCCTACACTTCGGAAACACGTTGGACTTGCAGTGATCGTGGACGATAAAAATCTGAATGACCGTACGTACATGTATAATACATTTTACATATCAAATTTAAAATCAAATTAAAATATCCAATAAAGAAGCTATAACGACATTTTCCTTGTTTACATATTAAATAATGTGTATCAAAGAACGCACAAAGTTTAATAATTTATCAATTACTTCAAACACAATCATTAAGTAGATATATGGCATATTTTCAATCTTAACATTCATCTTTTGATGTGCTCTTATTTGGTAAAAAAGAAAGAGGGGATATTCCTCATTTATTGATAAACATTGCCCGGATCAATCATTATATTTTCTACAAGTTTTCAAGTACTCCTTCTTTGGTACAAGTAAATATTTGAATGTTCAAACTTCAATGGAAAGACGTCACCAAGTATCGAATATCTATGGACATTATGGAATCAACGGAAACTTCGAATCCTGTAAGAAAAATTATCCAGCAAAAGGAAACCTTACATGTGCAGAGATTTTATGGAAATTTAGTTTAAATAATTCAAAGAATACTTACATTTATATATATACTGAAAACATCTTAAGGCTTCACTAATAAATGTATGTGCGGAAATGGTACATTGTACTAAATATTAATACCAAAATGTCAGTGGTGACACCTACAGTCCTTGCACAGATTCTAAACTTTAATAAGGGAGATTATGAGAGGCCCTCGGAATGTGCAGATCATTGGTAGAAATTTCACTTGAAATATTCAAAGGATATTTGCATTTTTATGCATATTGGAAAATATCCTTGAAGGCTTCATTTCGACATACGTCTGATACGAGAACGATATATATAATAATAAAATGTAAGTGGCGACACCTACAATCCTAGTATGAATTTTAAAGGGAGTTAAAGTTATTTCTAAATTCCATTTAAATTATTCAAAGATTCCCCCGTATCTATGTATATTGAAAATATCTTAAGCTTTATTTTGACGGATGTAAAGGCACATGAACCAAATATAAACACCAAATTGAGAGTGGCGACACCTTCTTTCCATGTACGGATTTTATAAAAGGGAGTTAATTGGATTTAATTTCAAAATAAAGAAATATGTATCAGAATAACATAAGAAAACTAAATACAATCGCACCACGGTACTTTTCCAATGGTAGTTTCCGAAACCTCAATAGATTTAGTGAGAAAAAAAAAAGAGGGTGAGTGTTCGGGCTAGGAGGTTGTATGGATCATGGGGTGGCAACAGCTGCGACGGAGGGGTGATATTTTACTTAAGGAGGCAGCATAATATTGAATTAATTAATGGGTGTGTTTTTTTTTTGGGGGGGGGGGGGGGGGTCAATGCCCCCTATTTAATTTGAAATGCTTATTATTCCCGTTTGTCATGTGTTTATACGTACACATTTTTTTTTCAAAATCAGTTTGAAATTGTAGAGGCATGGTATCACGAAATTCTTAAACAAATCGTGTTCAGATAGAACAATCGTGCCATTTGAACACTCGCCAAGTCAACACATGTACATGCACTGGCCTGCTCTCAGATACCAGTGCAGTGATGACGTACACTATTCAATATACATGTGTGTTTACTTAATATCATGCTTATTGCTCTATCAAAACAATGCTAGAGGAACTACATGTAGGAACAATGAGAAATGTAGCAAGACATTAAAACATTGAAGTCCCCCCCCCTTTTTTTTCACTGAGTTCAATGAATATCAATGTCGTAAAGTTTAGCATGTCATTTTGCATTTTTTGTAAGAGTTAGTGTACCAATCAAACACGACAATGATAATACGACTCTCCCGATGTGATTGTTGGGGTTTCCTTCCTTTTTTGACATTTATTGTACATTATAGGTGTCGCCACTCACACTTTGGTATTTATCATTTTTTGGTTTAAGTACCCTTCTCGTATTAAGAAGAAATTACGCTATATGTATCAAAGTAAATGTAAATGTGAAAATATCTGTGGGTTTCCTCCCTTTTTTGACATTTATTGTACATTAAAGGTGTCGCCACTAACCCTTTGGTATTTATTATTTTTTTGGTACAAGTACCCTCCTTGTAATAAGAAGAAATTATGCTACATGTGAAAATATCTCTGTTTTGAATTTAGCATCATGGCCCATGGCAACAAAGAGTATAGGCTAGTGCTATTTGTAACAGATAATCATTTCTTATTTCACCGCAAAAGTTTGTGTTGTATCTACTCATTCTACTGCAATGTATTTACTTTTTTTTTCTTTTGCATATTGTTCACACAAACATGGTAAAATTCATGGTATGCCAATCTTATCTTTAAAATAGTCATGTTTCTTGTTAAAATTTGGAGATTAAGTACGTTTTGCCAAATTTCGGCCTGATAAAGTGTAGAGTAAGACCTCCTACTTTTGTGAATTTACAGTAATATACATGTACTCAAAACCGACAGTCATCCTTTATTTATCTCATAGGGGACTGATTCTATACAATAGTAGAGTTGAAAGTGTTTAAATCCTTCTTTCGTACAGTGATCACAATGGAGTTAATATGTATGAAAATAAACAAAAGCTCCAGGAGAGTTTAAACATGCAAAAGATGAAAGTGGTCTAGAAACTATCTCAACTGTTATTATCTGTTGGGGTTAATACACATTCCATTTGTTAATGTTAATTCAGTTTGCATTACCTGCGAGTCTAGATTTTTCCTTGGAGAATGGGGGAGCAGCCGGTCAAGGAGGAGGGATGGGTTCAGCCTATGGATTTATTCAATATACGTGTAAAATAAGGATTGAAAAGGGGGGGGGTGTCTTTCCTGACAGGTCTAAATATAAATATCAAGCGCGGAGAGGAGGGGGGAGGACAGTAACACTCTCCCCCTTGAATTTGTCGAAATACTGATTTTACCCTTTTTTCAAAACCATACGTTGGAACCCCCCCCCCCCCCTTGAACAATTTTTTTTGTAGATTCTCCAATTATGCTTCGTGGAACGCTGAAAAAGAGATGGTCATGATTCATTTGTACATATGTACATGTATTTTGCCAATCTGACTATATAGCTTACCTGAGAAGTCATCCTGGCTTTTGGTCAAAGCGACCAAACCAGCAACTAAGGCAAGAAACAGAAAGGTCGACGGCATGGTTCTAAAACTCCCATCAGAAAAAAATAATAAAACCCCCCTTCACTCCATTATCACACGAAAAACTCCCAAAACTTCAGAACATTTTTGTGGCCTTTTTTCACAGTGGTAAATTCCCAGTAGCTGATCGCGCGGGTTCCTAACGTGTATATTATTATGTTCCTTTCTGATGTTTATTTCGGGAAATATACGCTGGATGTACGGCGATGAAACGAGATCGGCGCTCTGACGCACGCGAGAAAACACACGGTGTATACTTCGTTATAGACGGGGGATGGAGGAACGTGATAACAACTGCACAGTCAAATTGATCAAGTATATAGTAATTCTAAGCACCAGTGCGCGTATCAATATCGGTTCGATTTATCTAGATAAATCGGTTACATATGACGGCAGGTTTTTATAATATCCGACCATGTATACACTGGCCAAAATCCACTATACCAAAGTCTGGTATAGTTCCAACATGCAGTTAACCTACACAATGGTCTATTACGTATCGCATTCATCTCTCTGCCAGAGACTGTAGATTTAATTTAATCATTTACCGCCGATTGCATTATAATGTAAAAAGGTACGAGGCTAAGGTCTCCTTTAATTCTTGATCCAAATCCTTGTACAGTGTCTAAATTATCGACTCACAGCAAATTGGCGCATGGTTTACTAGTAAAACACATATCATTGTACACTACCATCCAACGAGTATAGATTTTTCTATAGCGCTTCCACATCAATACAGAGCCGTTAGTCTTGTGTAAGGATCGAGTAATAAATCTAAAATCATTGACCCAGATCGTCACAAAAGGTTCCAGCCTTTCTACATACCCTTCATGTTTTCATTTTACGGCAATCTATTAAATACCCCATGTTTACATGTCGAAGTGGCGCTCTTTCGATCTATGTATGTTTACCCGTAATTGTCCGGCACATTGATCCAGAGGCAATTTATTTCGAGAGTCATTAAAAATCGAGTTTTATGACACAAATTGAAATTCTGACAAGTAATTTAAATCTGACAAGTAAGAATCTTCTAAGCTGGTAGGGTCGTGCGATTCATCGTATTAATGCACATACTCATTCATAGAGAGGAAGGAGAAAGGGGAAAAAGCGTAATTTGGAGAGGGAAAATACGCTATTTTGCCATTATTTTTTAAAATATAAATTTCAACATTTTTATATAAGATTTTTTGGTAAATCTGTACTTATACCAAGTGTTACATGTAATAATTACCGCAGAAACTGAGTGAAAATCGTCTTTTTATTTACCAAAAAAAAAAAAAACCTTTTGAAATTCTGATAAAGTATAAAAATCATTCCAAGGAATGCATGCGAGGCGAAACATAGCGACACTCAGGAATCACTTTTATGGTATCACAGTACTAATTAGGTCTTCCGACTTCCGTCGGAAGACCTATTGTTTTCGTAACCGTGGAAAATTGGATCAGCGATTTCTCAAGAACCCTGTAAGCTAGGACAATGAAAGTTCTCCAACGTTACGTTTGGAGTAAAAGCTGGATTGGTCTTTTTTATTTTTGGTCTCTGTTATTTTTTTATCATGTTTTTTAGTAGATTCAAATATTTGACGGGAGCGTCGAATTACTCAAAAGGACGGAAAATTTCATGTTTTGTTATTTGTAAGCTTAAATAGCTCGTATTTTGCTATCTACAATTTCCATTCTTTTTGAAAGTCGACAGCCATGCAAGATATGAAATGCTAGATGCACACTGTAACGATTTATTACGATGACGTCCTTCACCGTCCTTCATATTTCCAAATTCAGAAGTTCATAGGAGGAAGACACTTTTTTGCTTATAATAGTAAACAAAAATTAAGCTTATGAAGTTTCCTAAAAAATTCAATATTATTATTTTTTATCCATATATCTGTCTTATTTAGTCTTTCTGATTTTTCCTATCTCTTACTGTTGAAAAGATATGAGCATCGAAATTTTGAGTTGGGTATTTCGATACACCTTCACGCCAACAGATCGGGCGCACACTAAAATTGGTAGTCCGAGTCCGACTCGAGAAAAGCAGTGTTGAGATTTTCAAATTCCGATTTCACGGCAATGATGAATATGCATTTCATAAATACATTTCGATATACACAATTTGATTTTAAAACAGTTGATTAATTTAGAAGAGATCAGCTACAAACCAGAATTTACACACAAAAAGTGGTAGTTTGATTCCGATTTCTAACCTACAAACCTGTTTCTAAACTTCAATAACTATATTTTGAACATCAAGTTTAATTTCTAATTCTAGCAAATGTTCGAACATAATTTTCGGTTGGTTTATTTACAAATTGATGAACAATTTCTCCAACATTCTTCCCTCCCCTCGTTTTTCGAAAACAGTTCTGTTTATATCGAACGATGTCGCCATGATGGAAATTCAAAATAAACTTTGAAAAAAGGGAAGGGGGGGGGTTCCAAATTTGAACCTGCACAGCGAGAACCTCATGGTATTTATATATATATATATTGAACGTAACTTGTTATTACCATTTCTCTTCTCAAGAAAATTGGTTCTACAGCTACGAGCTCGCCTTTTTTATGGGGGAAGGGGGCAGGAAGAATTTGCAAAAAAAAAAAAAAAATCTCTGCTCTGAAAAATGCTGAAAAAAATATTCCGGCCCAAAGGGCCGGCAATTTTTTTTTCCCGGACCATGCAAAAGTAAGGATACATTTCATGATATGGAAATTTTTGCTGGCCCTTTGTGCCAGACAATTTAAAGTCAAAAAATTAATTAATATAAATACAAACTGTTCACATAGCTGTATCTACCAGAGACCTAATACGCATAGGCACAAAAATCTAGAAAAGGTTCTATTTAAACATCATACAATCTGTCTGAAATTCGCTAATTGCAAAGAGACATCTGAAGGAACGGTTATTAACTCATACTCTGTAACAGCGGGGAGTTTAACTTACACAGACATTCACAACATTTGACAATTTGTTTAAATCCGGCCCGAAGAACCGGCGAAAATTTTTCTCCGACTCTGGTAATGGCTGGAAAAAATGGCCTGCTCAGAGAATTGCTGAAAAAATTTTACCGGCTGGCAATAGAATTCCTGCCCCCCCCCCCCCCCCAAATCAAATGGTTGCTCACCAACAATTATCGGTTTGAAAATTTAATGTTACTGCTATTTGAAAACTTAAATATATAATATAAATACATGTAATGTGACGTCCTTCATATTTCCAAACCAAAAATTGTATAGGAGGAAGACACTCTTGTTGCAACCGCAAAAAGAAACCTTTCTAGTTAAAAAGCCTTTTCCATTGAAGTCTATGGAGCACCCACCTCTGTTCAATTGCATCCTACGTCTCTCACAACATTCACCCAGGTGATTCACTATATAAGTTTTGTACACGAAGGTTTGAGATACTTAAAAATGACATCTATAGAAAAAGTGACCACAGAGTCTAGAAAGATCTAGCCACTTGAAGATTTAGATCCATTTTTTGCACTTAAATCCAAAATGCGATTTTTGAATTCACAGGACTTCTTTTAGATCGATCTTTCATCGATAGCTACAGTTGATAATTTCACAAATGATCCGTGCTTTAATTTCTTATTAATAGACCTTTTATGTGATATGATTAGATTATTTCAGTTCTTTATATTTATTTAGGGATTTATTTTTAAAGTAGGGAACAAGATTTCAATAGCGGCCATGTTTTGCCGTGTACCCGAAGGGGATTCCCCATTTAGTACTGTTATACCTTTATAGGGTGTGACATCCTAGTGTGACAGACAGGCGGACAACGGACAAAGTGATCCCCAAGTGTCGCTATTGTCCTATGACAAATTTGAAATATTAAAGATGTTTAGATTTGCTTAATATGCTTCGCAGGCGACACAAAAACGGAAATTTTTTAAGTTCAAATTTAATCTCCGGTCGTACCGTATGTATATTTTGTACAAATACGTTCAGCGATTCTAGAGATCGCCATTGCATGTGTCAAAATATCAAGACAATCAGATTCATAGAGTAAAGGGCGCATATACCGTTTTCCAGATTCCGTATAGGGATCGCAACTATTTGAAGTTCCACAGCGATATTTTACGAGCGAGAAAGATGTTACATGTAGCGTCCTTGGTACAGAGACTGCATTATGGTTTTCCGGAAGTAAAAATGAACGCCAATAAACATGATAAAGTATGTACCTGGACAAAAAAAGTATTCTTTTCGTGATAAGTATCTTGATTATTGCATGATTTAATTTTTTTTAATGTTTAATATCAGCTAGGTACACCATATTTAAAAGTGTCATTCGAATTATTTCCCGTCCGTATCATCATTTCAAATTCAGGTATTCTGTAGCAAAAAAAAAAAATCATTCAAAGGACGGCATGTGTCGCCGTAACAATTCGTAAGTGGTCCCCCTGTCCCCCGTTTTCTTCGGAGAGATGTCGTGATTCTTCCTATATGTAACATATAGGGAACTCTTATACAGACCCCAACAAATAAATCTATATACAAAATAAACGGTATTTTT